>CM035174.1:43744926-43868817 GCA_020205615.1 Panax quinquefolius | reverse complement strand
ATTAGGAGGTAGTATTTTACGATCGAAATATAGAATCAGAAAATCAGATCTATGAGTTACGAAGAGAAGTTAAAGAATCAGTAAAATGTGGGAGCAAAAGGATGCAACGATTCAAGCTCAGGTTACCCGACACGCCGATAAAGCTTGAATGTATAACTTTCGTGAGTAGTATAAGATGATAAAGCTGAATCTTAGTCAGAAAGAAGAAATAATCGAACGAAAGGAGAATGAGTGATGCATGGGTAAAATGCACGACGCTATTGCCGAGCATTATGGAAAGAGATGTCCAATCTAAAAGAGAAGATTTAACGATGACTCGAAGATGCTCAAGGAGCAACATCAAGACCATCAACAAATTCTAGGGGAAGAGAACGATCGCCGCCAGAGATGCTGGGCGATGTGGAGAGGAGGGACATATAAGGTCAAACTGCTCAAAGCCTTCCAAGGTATGCTTATAATCAGGAAAAGAAGGACATATCGCCGAGATCAGACGACATCGAAAAACCTACCCGCCGTGAATGGTGACTCTTCCAAAAAGGATGTCTCGTAAAAAGTCAAAGTCAATTCGGTTTCGAAGAGCGCTTGTCGCGACCTCCATCCAAAAAATAATAATAAGAACCCGGAACGGTTAGTTACGCAAGTTAGTTAATTATAAATTTCTCAAGTATATACCTTACTCTGATACCGGTTTGCCACCATTCATTTATCTCCCGGCATGTGCTCAACGCTTAAACTCGACCTCCGAGAAATTGTAGACTTTTGACCTTATCTCGGAAAACTCTCATAGAGAAACTTTTCATCACATCCAATCGCTTATAAATCTTGCTTCGATCTAAGTCAAGCACCATTACTCCACCCGCCGACCTTATCTCTTTAAAGATACTTGCTTTTGATGTGATTTTGTGATTGATTGGTTAATCACTATCACGCCAAAATTGATTGTCTTCGTAAGTGTTGTTATTTTATATTCCTAACCAACCTCGTTGTATGTAATTCAAGCAACTTAAACCATTAAAATCAATCACTATCATATCTAATCATAAAGCTATTCGCTTATCGAAAAACGGATGTCAAGCTTTCTTAGCCCATGTTATGGATTTGAATAAAGACACGTCAAATTTGAATAATATTCCCAAAGTTATCGACTTTCCCGACGATTTTCAAGAACTCCCTGCCTCACCCCCGTAACGTGAAGTCAATTTTATCGATTCTAACCTCGCATAAAGCCCATTTCTAAAACCCATATCGAATGGTCCTATTGAACTTCAGAGTTAAAGGTCCAACTGCCGTGAATTGTTGGACATCTCCGCTTCATTCGGCCCTAGTACATCTCCTTGGGTGCTCCTATTTATTTGTAAAGAAGAAAGACGGAGTATGCGATTTCTCAGATTGACTATCTGAATCAATCCATGTCACCATCAAGAATCAGTATCCTCACCGTATTGATGACTTGTTTGACCGCTGCAAGGGGCACAATTTTTTTCAAAAATCGATTCTTCGCTCGGATATCATCACCAAGATTAGAATCGGTGATATTCCAAAGACCGCCTTCGTAATCCTAGAGACGGCATTATAATTTTAGTCACGTCTTTCTGACTAACTAATGCCCCAAGCGTTTTCACGGATATGATGAACCGAAAGTATTCAAGGAATATTTGATCAATTCGTCGGGTTTTTATCGATGACATCCTCATATATTCCAAAAGTCGTGAAGACTGGGCAGAAAAGCACCATTTTGAAGCCGGTACTCCAAAGGCTTTCGAAAACCAACTATATGCCAAATTGAAGAAATGCGAAGTTCGCTCGAGGAAGTAGCATTCCTTGGGCACGGGTGTCGAAAACATGGAGTATCTCGATGTTCCGGCCAAGATTGAAGCAATACAAAGTTGGGAGCAATCAAGTCACGCGATCAAGCACGTAGCTGGGCTTAATGTTATTATCGGAGATTCGTAAGCGGTTTTCTAATCGCTACTCCATTAACTCAGCCTAACTCTTAAGGATACAAAATTCGCTTGGAGCGTAAGAATGCGAGAAAAGTTTCCAAGAGCTTAAGAGGAGACTTATTTCTAAGACTTCGCTCTAACAATACCATCCGTCTTCGGATGGATTTGTTATTCACAATGATGCTTCGTGCAGCGGTTAGATGTTGTTCTCACGCAACGGGAAAGTCATAGCCTATGCCTCGCCGACAACTTAAAGAGTATGAGAGGAATTATCCTACCATGATCTAGAGTTGGCAAGTGCAAATGCTTTTCGCTTAAAATATGGAGGCACTATCTATACGGGGAGAAAGTGGAGATATATTCGCACCATAAAAAGCCTTTAAATATTTCTTCACTCAAAAGAACTCAACACGCCAAGCAATGACGCTGCTCGAAAGCATATCGAAAGACCACTTAATTACACTATTCAATACCATCCCCGTAAAGTTTAACGGTAGCCGACGCATCGAGTAAGATCATATGCGAACGAAAGCGATGATGTCAAGTATAATGACAGAGCCAACTTTAATAGAAAAAGTTATAGGTCGCCAAGCCACCGAATTCGAGTCGATGCGATGAAGAAGAAAGTACAAGAAGGAGCTATTCCGTAAGCTTAGAATTGATGAAGAAGGAATACTTTTCGAAAGTCCACTCTAGACTTTGTGTTCCTAACGACTCGATTTGAAGTACAAGATTATGATGGAGGCAATAACACGCCATTTGCAAATCCATCCTCGAAGTACTAAAATGTATCGTGATCTTCACATACATTTCGGTGGAACAATACGAAGAGAGATCGCAAAGTTTATCTCGATGTGTTTAACTTGCCAACGCAGTAAAGGCGAGCATCTTGTACTCTAAGGGTCCGTTGCGAACCACTTGAGATTCCAAAATGGAAGTGGAACACATTACCATGGATTTCAAGCATTTTGTCTTCCTACTTGCTTTCTCAAGGCATCAATGCTATTCGGTTATTGTTGCTGATAGATTAACCAAGTTCCGCCATTTCTACCGATACGGAGACTTATTCCCTCGAACGCCTTTGCTAGTATGTACGTTGAATGAGATTGTGAGGTCAGATGGCATGCCTGTATCCATAGTTTTGATCGTGACCCAAGATTCACTTCAAGATTTTGGGGTAGCTTGCAAAAAAGCTATGGGCACGGATTTACATTTAGTTCTAAGATACCATCCCCCAAACGGACGGACAATCGAGAGGACTACTCAAACTCTTGAAGATATATTAAACCTCGTGGTCCTAGATTTCAAAGGAAGTCGATAAGTATCACATCAGGGGAATTCTCATACAACAATAGTTATTAAACAAATATAGTACGGTTCCATTCAAGCATTATATGGACAAAATGTCGCTCTCCAATACGTTGGGATGAGGTGGGTGAAGAACATCATCGGGACCCGAAAGTTAGCACGTATGACTAATGATTCGACAACGATACAAACGTAGACAAGATCGACAAAAGAGTTATGCGATCTTCATCGAAAGGACGGAATTTAATGTAGGGGATCACGATTGTCATGAAGTTGCTCCACGGAAGGGAATTACAAGATTCGGGAAGAGAGGAAAGCTCAATCCACGCATTTATTGGTCCATTTCAAATTCTTGACCGAGTAGGAAATGTAGCCTATGACTTTACAGGTTAATTCTCCGTAAAGTATGTCTCGTGTTCATAATGTGGCTTCATATATCCGCATTTCAGAATATGTGAAAGACCAACCACGTTATCGAAGTTAGAACCGGACGAGATAGCCAAGACTTAACGTATGAGGAGGTACCGTCAAGATCTTCGGATAGAAGGAGCATGTCCTACGAGCAAAGGTCATACCACAAGTTAAAGTTTTGTGGATGAATCACGCTATAGAGGAAACGACCGGAATTGAAACGGAAATGAAAGCGTAGGTATCCTCACCTTTTCAAACACTGGTACGCACGCCAATTTCGAGGACTAAATTTCATAAGAGGGGAGGTTGTAAGACCTCCGAAATTTTTAAATAAAAAGGAATTTTATTTATTATTATTTTGAAATAAGAAGGGTCGATTTGATTAATGTGGATAGTTATATTAAAATACGCAAATATTTCAAAATAAGCAAGTAGTTATAAAATATTCATTATTGTCGTGAATATCTGCGTTTGGTCGTGGAATATTCTGCATCGTCGGGAATATTCGCATTTACGGCGCAACTATGTGGGCCCCAAAACTAAAGCTTATTGACGAAGAAAACGACAAATATAAGTTATTTTTTAAATAACTACAGAATACGGTCATTGCTAATACCGCTGAATAATAATTAAGGTTAAAAACACACTAATACGCCGCTTGTCGAAAGCATACAGACACCAGATCGCACCAATTATCGATTCTTACGTAAGAAGGCACTACTCTCAATAATGGTTACGTGAATTACCGCTCAAAGATTTTATCGAAAGTTAATAATTGTCGTGTTGATATTTTATATTGTCAGTTGTTTCAATAATTGTCATTACACAAGATTTTTCATTATCGAAGAAATAATTCATATTATCTCAATAATATTATTAGATAACATTATTGGCAATGTCTAGAAAGTTCTGGCTCTAAGGAGAGGTTTGGTCACCTAATCAAGGCCAAGAAGAAGAAATTTTATCGAAAGCCCCTCTTTCCTAGAACCGCTCGGGTCACAATATCAGGGATTCAGTAATATTATTTATGATTAATTAATTATTGATTCATATGATGAGAAAATATTGATTTTATGTGGATATAGATGGAGAAAATTTTTATAGTGACAATTGTTGAAAATTAAAATTTTATCTTTTTCTCGATAAAATAATTCATTTAAATATATTATTTTAATAATATATTAATCTCATGATATTTTTACAAATCTAATGTGGGATATATGAGTATACGAGGAGGAAGAGTATTTTTGTTGCAATAAATGTTTAAAAACATGTTAAACATGTTTGGGACCCCATTTATCGACCGAAATTTGATTATAAACTGAAAATCGCCCGCTTCAGGATTTCTTACAATTTCTATTTAGAATTTGGAAAACTTTCTTCTGCAAAGTTGTAGAGAATTGAAATTCCTATAAAAACTCAAGGAGATTCGAATTTTCTGATGAAAGGGCTATTTATTATGAATTATTGAAGTTCCTAAGTTCAAATAATTAATTTTGGAAGTCTTTAATTATTTTTATTATGAAAACGTTTTTTGTCATTAAAGGTGGGTCTTGCATGTGATGTAAATGCTGAATTCAGATCCTTAAAAGTGGGCGAGAATTTGTAATATTAATATTAATATTTTATTAAATTTTCTGCTTGTGTTCTAAGCATTTTCCTATAAATAGGTGCTTAGGGTTGTAATTGAAAATCACACTTTAAATCGAAGTTTTCTCTCTCTATATTATCGAGTTTATTCTTGTGAGTATTTTGAGTATACTTTGAGTATTGATATACTATAAGTTCATTCAGCCGTTATTCCAAATGTAAGTACCGCTTTTCGAGGTAAGTGGATATTATTTTTTCAGAATGATATTATTTCTTCAATATCATTATAATCGAAATGTCGATCAAGTTTTATCAAATTTGTAACTTTTTCATGCTATTAAGGTTACTTATTCATGGTTACTATTCATGAGTTACTATTCACGAAGTTACTATTCACGAGTACTATTCATGAAGCGTGAAGATGTTTTTGTGGAATTTCTATCTCTTTGGTGTTTGAGTTATTATTCACGATATAAGATTATTCACGATACTAGACTATTCACGATACAAGATTATTCACCTCGAAAAATAAAATTTCTTCTTTTCGTCTAAAATATATATTCCTGATACTAACTCCCATCAGATCCATGTTTTGATCATTCTCAATTTTACACCACTACGATTATTTTGAGGTATTTTTGACGTGGATAAAACCAAGTACGAATCCTTAATCCTTAATCCTTGTCATTTTGTTTCACCGGATTCGCTTTCTTTAAAAAAAAATTTTATCATCCTCTCAGCCTTAAATGATGATATTATGGAATATCTTCGCCCAGTAGCAAAGATGAATGATTTCTAAGAATATCTTCGCCCAGTAGTGCAAAGATGAATGATTTCAAGAATATCTTCGCCCGTAGAGGCAAAGATGAATGTGTTTAAATGAATACTGACTAATCGATGAATATCTTCGCCTGTAGTGCAAAGATGAATATTTGATTCCGTGATGTATATCGATTGATGTTAAGTGTAGGATAAAATATAGACGATGAACTTTTAAATTCATACATGTAAGATAGTAGTTTGTATTCTCTACTTAACTCTTCTAATGAATTATTATTTCACATGCTAATATTGATTTAAAATTTGTCAGTCTATCAGTATTCTATTATATTTTTCCTCGTCAAGACTAAAGATAATTTGTTGATATTATCTTAGTCATATTATTCTTTTACCGAGCTAGTTGAGCTCACCTTTTCCTTTTTGTTCCATTTTCCTCAGAGGCTAGAATATAAATGAAAGTACGTAGCCTGGGTATGGAATGAAGGTTTTAGAAAGGATTGTTTAGTAGTCCTCACCATTTTTGTAAATAATGTATCAATAAATGTGATGAGGATTTATTTGAGTATAGATATTGTCTAGAAGATAATATTTGTATTCAAACTCACGCTTTATCGTTGTAATAAAGTTGAAGTTGCTTCGCATCACGTATCGACAACTCGTAATAGGTGATGTATACCTATTTTGGGGCTGCCACAAACATGGTGTCGGGCCGCACTTCTCTTCTTCTATAAATAACAAAAAAAAGGTATTTAATTATGGATGAGTATCATACGGCTTAGAACTCCAGCATCCGAATCAATTCCAGATCCGATCGCAACTCTATAGGTCTCATTCTATTTATATCGGCCTCTAAAGGAGGAAGTCCATCAAGATCACTGAGTCGAGCTCAATATATTCCATTCAGAGACATTCAAGTGTTTAACTTGAGAAACAATACAACCCACTTTTCTATCGACTCCAACAAATTCTCTCTCTCGCCACTTTCATCAACCACAACAAAGCTACAATTTTAATCCACATGCTTCTTTATGAAAAATTACTAATCTAGGTTTTCGTATTTTTACTCGAGAATTAATTTTATGATTTTATAGTTCAAATCTAATCCACCCAAGAAAAATTAAAACCAAAACCCACTCAAGCCAACTCAAAGTTTATAGCTTAAGGTGATTTGGGTTTCAAAAATCTCTGGATTTCGCATAAACCAAAACTTACGGCAAAGAAAAGAGGAGACCTGACCATGCAAGAGAGTAGGGTTCGGGCCGCCCTCCTCCATCCTCGCAAAAAAATCCTCCTTCTGTGGCCAAGCTTCCAATCACAAGGTATGATAAATATCTAGGGTCGATTTAGACTCGACCAACACCTCCGTCCCCTCCATCGCCCTAAAATCTCCCCACCGATCGACATTCCGCCTCCCATCGATGCAGATCTATACCCTCCGGCCATTGAAATTATCCCAAGTATAGCCCATCTTCCTGCTTCGGGTTCTGCACCACAACACAATTATAAAAAGTAGCGTAGAACGAGAAATCGGTGATTTCATTGACAGACAAATCATAATTAGAGAACTTAACAAGAAACATACCTTCTAGATAAAGCATACACGCGAGACAAATTCATCGACACAAGAAGAATAAAACAAAGTGAAAATTTTATTTGCAAATAGGGCTTCACCTTTGCATTTAGAGATTTAGTGCCTTGTATAAGATATTAAGGTGGATATGAGACATTTAAGCTTGGGTACGAGAGATTAGGCTCGAATTACAGTGGGCACGAGATTAGGGCTTGAATCAGAATGGTGAGGACTAGAATTTTAGTCATGAGGGGCTACTTGTTGACAAATTTTAGGAGAGATATGGTTGGGAATTAGATTTAGGGAGTAAGATATACCTCTGTGCTTGATTATAATCTTTATAATCCCTCCTTAACTTTAATTTCCTTCCGTAAATATAGCAAAACCGGAATTCAATTCAGGGGAGAGAGGTTTCAGTGGAGGACAAGAGGAGCGGACTAGGGGAGAGAAATAAAGCGCAGCAGTGATCAATGTGGGAATAGATCGAGAGATGTACGATCATCTTAGGCCATGTTTGGTTTGTCGCTACTAAAAAACTATCGCTTCATTTGATTTTAATTTAATTCCTTCCTAATCTTTAAATTTTTTTATTTATTTCTAAATAATTTTCCAATTAGCTTTCATGGTTAGTTCTATTTTAACTTAACAACTTATATCACATTATATGAATTATTATCTTCCATATATACAATATTAAAATATAATATATATTGTTTATTATATTATGCTTATTTTACATAATATTCAAAAAAGGTATTACTCACACTTTTCAGATATTAAAATTATTTTAATACCCCTTTCTTAAATAAAAATTTCTGGAAATTTAACATTAGAATTTAATATTAAAATTATTCTTAATTGATCATCTCTTTTATAATGATTTAGTCCAGAATAAATTATGCAATAAAATATATTCATATATTTATCACACATACGCATTATACCGCATATAGTAAATCTTATTATGTATCACATATTCAATATAAAGATATATTAAAAAATATTTAACTAAAATCATATTTAATACATATCGAAATTTGGGACTATTACCGTAATAACCTGCATTTTTTAATTAAATATTTAAATATTTATCAATTATATAAATATTTAATGGTCAGTGTTTATCGTTGAATAAGTATTTGTTTAATTGATTTGATGTGATTTGATTATTTATTTGTTTAATAAATAATTAATGAGTAAGAAAGTAATTATTTTGAAATATTAATCTAATTTAATTTAATAATTAAGTTAGAGAGTTTATAATGATCAAATAAATTATTATATTATGCAAATGAATTGTTATTAGAATTAATTAAATTAAGTATGAAAACTTAATTAATTAGAAGTGTGACAAATAACTTTTATTATAAGTGGTTATTAAAATAAATTAAAGGAGTTTAATTTAGTTTTGCCAAACAAGGCTTAAATATATTAAGTCTTTAATTTTAAATAATTTTTCCAAACAAAGCCCTATGGCTTTTCGATTTTTAAATTTGATTTATTAGTAATATAAATTAAATTAAATAGAATATAAATATAATATATATTATTTTTGGTAATCGATAATTTATTAAGATATTAAGTATAGTGTTTGCTTAGACGCTTTTAAAATCGTACGTTGTTTATGTTTTTATTTTACGATATTCTATTTGGCTAAAAGCCTATGAAGAAAAAGAGAAGAAGTTTTGTCGAGAAAACTTAGAGACTGGAGAGTTTTGAGAGAGTCCTAGAAAGAGAAGCAACAAGAGCAGTAGTTCTTCAAGGTATTATAAGAGTTTAACACTAATTTCTAACAACAAAAGGTATGTCTATGACCTTAATACTAGATACACATATAATTTATATGTCTCTGTTTTTTTTTTTACTAAGTAGAAGGTTTTACAATATTCTTGTAAAACTATGTTTTTGTAAGTGTTATACTAAGATATATATATATATATATATATATATATATATATATTTGTATGTTTAGCGATAGACAAGATTTTATGCTAATTTATGTATACAAGTAAGGGGAATTGGTTTTACAAAGGAACACATACGCATGGATACGATTTTGTAAGATAACAAAATTAGTGTATGTTAATTGTGAAGTTATGAAATTGAACCTCAGTATATGATAACGGGGTAAGAAATTCAGAGAAACATAATTCAAAGGAATCAAATTGGTTTATAAATTATGATTACCATATTCACTGTAAACAAACACATCTAGAATGGTGTTTTGGTTGAAAATAGTGTTTTCAAGGAATTAAGTTTTCATGATTGTTGTTTAGTGGTTTAAATTAGTATATGCATGTTGGGTAATGTATATGTGTAATCGGCATAAGTTATACATGTTAATTAGTGTTAAAAATTAAGTTATAGATACGTAAATTTAGTTGTTCTGCTTCATCGTGGCTCAAGGTTTCGTTAGTTTTCTACGCCTAGCTAAAAAACGGAGCCCCAAATAATAAATTCGCTACCAAATACTAAAATTCGCCTCAACATAAGTTTGCACCCCAACAACAAATTGCACTCAAAGTATAATCCTCGCACTACTTGGCCAATCGAATGACTTATTTCTCAGCCATGCTACCGGTACAAAAGTCCTAGTAGATACGCTTTTGGCCTCCTGTAGTAAAACGACCATAAGTTTCTTATACAAACTCCGATTGAGTTGATTCAAGATGATCCGGAACGATGACGAATAGACCTACAACTTTCATGATTTAAGGTTGTTTATTTGAGGTCAGTAATAGTAGTCAAAATGGTCATCTTTAGGGTTGTTATGTTTTTTGGGGCAATCTGAGGGTGTTTTGCATGCACATATACATGTAGTGCTCCCTGACTATAAAAGATGATGTCCTAAGTTATAAAACATGTATGTTAGTAAATATAATGATGCTTAACATTAATAAATAATGTATTAGATAAGTTATAGAAGCATAGTAAGCATACACAAGAGAGGTAACTCAAGGCAGATTTATCGAACGTCAAACACCGTACAAGTGTTAATGAACTTAAAAGTGATTTCATTCAATTGAAATGAATATTATAAGATATGGAATAGATTTAATATAAAACTAATAAGCAAGACTTAAGCACTTGAATGAAATGCTAATATGAAATATAGTGAGATATAAGTTGAAAGTTAACACAATCTAATCGAATATCAGGTGCTAATTAATAGAAAGATTATGAGATGTGGAGTAGAGTTTACATTACAATTACTATGTGTTGTTATGTGACTAATAGTTGATATGTATGATTATATAATGTGTAGGGCACGTGAAGTGCGTATAACTTTAAGTTGTTAAACCGCTATCGTAAACAAATGATCTAGGAAAGTCTTTCTTGCCCTATTTTTTACGTGGACTTGATGAACTATTTTAAATTGTATGATATGTTATATATGTTGAAATCATGAAATGTTAAAGTCAATTTATGACTGCATTGTTTTGGTTAAATAAGGAGTATTGAGTAAGGAACTCAATCTTTATATTTGCTATGTGAATTAAAAGCATGTATGCCATGTTACTATAATGAGATGTATATCGAGCATGTTATTATGCACTATATGATGCATGAAAACTGGTAGACTTTGATGGGCTGTCGAGCTCACTCTTGCAAATAACCACTTTTGCAGGTCAAGATTTTAAGGTAAAGATATGTGCTAAGTGAGTTATAGAGATCTATATTCACAAAGATTACTTATGTTTTATGAGAAATGTATTTCATATTTTGAACGTAACATGTTGTTGAATTGTAAGTTGAGCTATCCAATGTATATGGATATTTAGTTATGATGTAAGACTTTGTATAGTCATTTTTTTGTAACTATTCATGATATAAGATCAATCAAAGAGATGTAATTTAAAGGTCAAGTATTCAGGCAAGAAAGAAGGAAATGTATAAACATTTTAAATAATCCGCAATTTTAGTGTTTTTAATATCGAATAATGATGTAAAATTAGAGATTTAATGTATGCTTAATGACCGGGTCGAGATTTAAATTGTATGGATTTTGGGGTCATATGTTGGTATCAAAGTCATAGGTTATAAACCTTAGGTAGGATTACCATAGGCTATAACCTTAGAGAAGAGAGGTGAAGATAATAAATGAATAAGCTCAAATATAGTTTGAACAATAAGGGATTAAAAACTTTCGTGAAAGGATTCAAAGAAGAATCTCGCAGAGTTATAAGGATTACGAATGTGGGGTTACCCAACCCAATAATAAGAATGTAAGGTGATAATAAATAGACAATGTCTATAAAAGAGAATGATAAAGAAGTTAAGAATAGAGAGTATATCTAAGTATGGTGCAATTGTACTTTTAGTAGTTGATGTACGGCATCCGGGCTAAACGATTCCTTCATAGAGCTTGAGGTATATACGAACCAGTAACTCTGAACCTAGTTTGTCAAGTTTGTGGAAACCACTCAAATGCACTATAGTGAAAACTATTAGAGACTCGATGTACCAAGTGTAGAAATGGATACGTATGATGAAAGTGTAGAACTCGAATGAAATTTTGAGCGATGTAATCAAGTTAGAAATTCTTAAAGGAAGAATTTTTTTTTAAAACAAGAAGATTCAAAGAAGAATCTAAGAGATATAAAGATAAGAAATGGGAGTTTCCTAACTCTAAAAGCCAAAATAACGAATAATATCGTAAATGATGAAAAAGGGAAAGAAAGAGGATCGTAAAACAAAACGATCACGAGTTAAGAAAATAATTTTAAGGGTGATGATTATAGAATAAGATCACGACGTGATCTGTTTAAGTTATAAAAGGAAGATGGTTTGTAATGGTTGAATGATTATAGCTTGATGCTATGAAGATAATGTACTATGATAGTACGAGATAAACTCATGAGGAGTTATAGCTAATGTGATACGAGGAAATTCGTATCGAGCAAAGAGCAAGTTATAAGCAAGATAGAGTTTGGAGGGATTTCAATTGAGGACACATGTGGTGGCTGAGTTGTACAAACCTTTGTATGGGCGAGGGTTTTGTGCTTGCACTCAGTTTATCACATTGATAATCATTGGAATGTTTGTGTCGCGCTATTTTCTATATGCCTGTTGAGAAGGTGATTCTTTTCTCATGTGTATAACAGATAGGTAGAGTATAGTTAGAGAATATTATAAGGTTAAGTGCGAGTTCTTAAAACTCATACTTATGGTAGGTTCGTGACTCATAATTATATGGTATGTTTTTGAACCCCTCAAATAATGGACGCCATGGTCCGACTAGGATAAGTTCTAAACTCATATGATTGTGGCAAGTTCCCCAACTCATAACGTGTGGTAAGTTCGACGAACCGGGTATAGATAAGTGTAAATGGAGTATTGAGGATGATAGAATAGATAGACCTATTAAGCAATGGATCATTATAGAAAGTGAAGTTGATGGTGGAAGCATAGTATTCTAAATCTACTAGCTATGCTAGCCTTTCAAAATTTATCACTTCGTACGATGTTTAAACTTTTATTTTCTTCAAAAACATTGATCAAATGATGGAACCAATGAGTTTTAACAACAATACTATTATTCGTATGTTCTATGATAATCAAGCTTCAAATAGACAAAAATGATTTTCAATATATCAAATGTATTTTATATCATTAATGCATCACGTAACCCGTGCAAAGATGATAAAAATGATGGAGTCATCAATGCAAGATACCTAGTGTCGATGATGATCTAGGGATCGTGAGCCCACTATGGTATAATGTAGTATGATAAAATCACCAAATGATTTAAATCTCAATGGACTCGTGATATAAAAACATGATCATGACGTCATAAAATGATTTTTTAGATTTCTTTAAGATATTAGAATATATATATATATATATATGTATATTTCGATTGATGTAAGAATTGTATTAGAAGTCTATGCTATTTGATTCAACTAGACGAATATTGAAAGATGTTCATGAAATACATGCATTTCTTGAGAAGTTATGCCAAACCAAATTATTTTGGTGCGAATTCAGATGTTGAAAAGTTGAGATGAACAACCCTTTTATAGGGAATTACGCGGAGGCGTTGAGATGTTTGTGCACAATACATTTTACGAAGGGCTGATCACCCTAAGTACGAGGAGTCCCTATTATCTTATGACTGTTAAAGTTTAAGTTGAAAGATTACTTATAACTATGGACATACGAATAACGTTTAAATGTTTGTGCACAATACATCGTACGAAGGGCTTAACACCCTAAGTACGGGGGTCCTTATAGTCTTAATGATCGTTAAAGTTGAAGTTGAAAGATTACTTGCAATCGTGGACATAGTTCGTGGTCTTATGACTCTCAAAGATGATTTAGAATCTTTTAAATCCTCGTTATTCATATCGCTTCCCAATTATTGAGCAATTATGGAAGATTCTTGATATTCTAAAAGGTGAATGGTAAAGGATGATATTCCTTAGAAAGAAGTGAGTCGTAGAATGCGATAATCGAATGATGAATATGTTGAATAAGTGAGAAAAGAGATTTTGAAGTGAGAAGGATATGAGTTATCAAAGGATAATGTAAAACATTTAATAGAAAAGTTAATAATTGTAGAAAGATCTTTGTGGAAAGAAGTGGTTATAAAACCCAAGGAATGAATATAGTTTTGACGTAAAAATCTATTTTGATAGATTGAATATTAATAGATAAAATATTGAGGACGAAATTCATAGAAGAAATGGTGAATGTAATATCCCGAGTGTTTGTGATAGCGATCCTTAGAAAAGGAAATGAATGGGTAAAGAATATATAATACTCAGAATATAATTGAGTTCAAGTGAAAGTAATGAAATAAAACCTACAATTTGTTAAAGTAATTAATGTAGTAGGAAATATAAAATCTATATTTAGATAAAATGATGAAAGATTACTCTAAGTTATTTGTTTAATTTTTGTCTTCGATTCTGGGGACAGAATCTTTGTAAGTAGGGAAGATTGTAATGAATGAGTGGTTTGAGTTGTGATTCTGAGGACAGAATCATTGTAAGGAGGGAATGATGTAACAACCCAGATTTTTTAATTAAATATTTAAATATTTATCAATTATATAAATATTTAATGGTCAGGTTTATCGTTGAATAAGTATTTGTTTAATCGATTTGATGTGATTTGATTATTTATTTGTTTAATAAATAATTAATGAGTTAAGGAAAGTAATTATTTTGAAATAGTAATCTAATTTAATTTAATAATTAAGTTAGAGAGTTTATAAATGATCAAATAAATTATTATATTATGCAAATGAATTGTTATTAGAATTAATTAAATTATGTATGAAAACTTAATTAATTAGAAGTGTGACAAATAACTTTATTATAAGTGGTTATTAAAATAAATTAAAGGAGTTTAATTTAGTTTTGCCAAATAAGGCTTAAATATATTAAGTCTTTAATTTTAAATAATTTTACAAACAAAGCCCTATGGCTTTTGGATTTTAAATTTGATTTATTAGTAATATAAATTAAATTAAACAAAATATAAATATAATATATATATTATTTTGGTAACTCGATAATTTATTAGTATATTAAGTATAGCGCTTGCTTAGACGCTTTAAAAATCGTACGTTGTTTGTGTTTTTATTTTACGTATATTCTATTTGGCTAAAGCCTATGTAAGAAAAGAGAAGAAGTTTTGTCAGAGAAAAACTTAGAGACGGGAGAGTTTTGAGAGAGTCTGAGAAAGAGAAGCAACAAGAGCAGAGTTCTTCAAGGTATTATAAGAGTTTAACACGAATTTCTTAACAACAAAAGGTATGTCTATGACCTTAATACTAGATACACATATAATTTATATGTCTCTGTGTTTTCTTTTTTACTAAGTAGAAGGTTTTTACAATATTCTTGTAAAACTATGTTTTTGTAAGTGTTATACTAGCATATATATATATATATATATATATATATATATATATGATCAGATTGTTTGTTTAGCGATAGACAAGATTGTATGCTAATTTATGTATACAAGTAAGGGAATCGGTTTTACAAAGCTAACACATACGCATGAATACGATTTTGTAAGATAACAAAATTAGTGTATGTTAATTGTGAAGTTATGAAATTGAACCTTGTTTATGATAACCGGGTAAGAAATTCGTAGAGAAACATAATTCAAAGGAATCAAATTGGTTTATAAATTATGTTTACCATGTTCACTCGTAAACAAACATCTGTAATGGTGTTTTGCTGAAAATAAGTGTTTTCAAGGAATTAAGTTTTCGCGATTGTTGTTTAGTGGTTTAAATTAGTATACGATGTTGGGTAATGTGTATATATGTAATTGGCATAAGTTATACATGTTAATTAGTGTCGAAATTGTTATAAATGTAAATTTAGTTTTTCTTTCTTCGGTCATGCTTTGTTAGTTTTTGCGCCTCAATACCAAAAATGGAGCCCCAAATACTGAAATTCGCTCCAAATACCAAAATTGCACTCAAATACTCGTAAGTTCGCACCCCAACGCTTGAAATTCACGCCCAGTACCAATCTCGCATCAAGGGCACCACCTAATGACTTATTTCTCATCATGCCACGAACAAAAGTCCGAGTTTACGCTTTTGGCCTCCGTAGTAAAAAACCAGCCATAACTTTCTCATACGAACTCCGATTGAGTTTATTTAAGATGATCTGGAACGAGGACGAATAGAACTACAACTTTCATGATTCAAGGTTATTTATTTGAGGTCTGTAACAATAGTCAAAATGTTCCTCTTTAGGGTTGTTATGTTTTCGGGGGCAATCGGAAGGCGTCTGGCATGCACATATGCATGTGTAGTGCTCCTGACCATAAAAGATGATGTCCTAAGTTATAAAACATGTATGTTAGTAAATATAATGATGCTTAACATTAATAAATAATGTATTAGATAAGTTATAGAAGCATAGTAAGCATACACAAGAGAGGCAAATCCAAGGTAGATTTATCGAACGTCAAACGCTGTGCATGTGTTAATGTACTTAAAAAGTGTTTTCATTCAATTGAAATGAATATTATAAGATATGGAATAGATTTAATATAAAATTAATAAGCAAGACTTAAGCACTTGAATGAAATATGAATATGAAATATGGTGAGATATAAGTTGAAAGTTTACATAATCTAATCGAACATCAGGTGCTAATTAATAGGAAAGATTATGAGATGTGGAGTAGAGTTTACATTACAATTACTATGTGTTGTTATGTGACTAATAGTTGATGTGTATGATTATATAATGTAGGGCACGTGAAGTGCGATAATCGTAAGTCGTTAAACTCATATCGGTAAACAAATGATCTAGAAAGTCTTTCTGCCCTATTTTTTACGTGGACTTGATGAACTATTTTAAATTGTATGATATGTTATACATGTTGAAATCATGAAATGTTAAAGTCAATTTATGACTACATTGTTTTGGTTAAATAAGGAGTATTGAGTAAGGAACTCAATCTTTATATTTGCTATGTGAATTAAAAGCATGTACGCCATGTTACTTTAATGAGATGTATATCGAGCATGTTATTATGTGCTATGTGATGCATGAAAACTGTTAGACTTTGATGGGCTGTCGAGCTCACTCTTGCAAATAACCACTTTTGCAGGTCAAGATTTTAAGGTAAAGATATGTGCTAAGTGAGTTATAGAGATCTATATTCACAAAGATTACTTATGTTTTATGAGAAATGTATTTCATATTTTGAACGTAACATGTTGTTGAATTGTAAGTTGAGCTATCCAATGTATATGGATATTTAGTTATGATGTAAGACTTTGTATAGTCATTTTTTTGTAACTATTCATGATATAAGATTGAATCAAAGAGATGTAATTTAAAGGTTGCGATTCAGGGCAAGAAAGAAGGAAATGTATAAACATTTTAAATAATCCGCAATTTTAGTGTTTTTAATATCGAATAATGATGTAAAATTAGAGATTTAATGTATGCTTAATGACCGAAGTTGAGATTTAAATTGTATGGATTTTGGGGTTGTTACAAGTTGGTATCAAAGTTGTAGGTTATAAACCTTAGGTAGGATTACCATAGGCTATAACCTTAGAGAAGAGAGGTGAAGATAATAAATGAATAAGCTCAAATATAGTTTGAACAATAAGGGATTAAAAACTTTCGTGAAAGGATTCAAAGAAGAATCTCGCAGAGTTATAAGGATTATGAATGTGGGGTTACCCAACCCAATAATAAGAATGTAAGGTGATAATAAATAGATAATGTCTATAAAAAAGAGAATGATAAAGAAGTTAAGAATAGAGAGTATGGCAATTGTACTTTTAGTAGTTGATGTATGGCATCCGGGCTAAACGATTCCTTCATGAGCGGAGGTATATACTAACTAGTAACTCGGAACCTAGTTTGTCGGTTGTTTGTGGGAAACCACTCAAATGCACTATAGTGAAACTATTAGAGACTCGATGTGTACCAAGTGTAGAAATGGATACGTATGATGAAAGTGTAGAACTCGAATGAAATTTTCGAGCGATGTAACTGGTTAGAAATTTTAAAGGAAGAATTTTTACAATAAAATTTAAAGGAAGAATTTTGAGCGATGTGACACAAATCGCTCATCATAAATTCTTTTATTTAGTGACAAAGTATGTAATATCATTAATTATCGAATCGCATAAAATTTTGTGCGATTGCCATAAAATAGTTTAAGTTCAATAATATAACGATATATCAATGATAACGAAATCATGATCAATAATAATAAGATGGCTATAATTCAACAATATAATTGTGAACTAGCAGAACAAACTTTCGATCAACAAGTATTATACATGAACAAATATATCTCGACCAACTGGTAATGAAGGTGATCAACCTTTCATACCGACTTTATACATGCAATATGTATAGAGTACAATTCATGGCAACCAAAGAATGATTAACCATAAGCTTATCCGAATGAAACAACTCTTAGTAGAGTTAAGTAAAAACAAATTTTCCTGAACCGTTGATTACCGCTACCCAATTTATAACGCTTTATCCGAAGACCTAATATTAGTAATATAGATCTCCAATATTAGAATAATATCATCACAATATAATACAATTATATATATATATATATATAAATAACCTAAACACATAACACATAACCTTATCACCTATAACACATATAAAGACTTTGTATCAAGTCAAACTATTTCAATTCGAGTTGAACCTTGACACAAATTCTAACATCCCGACTGGCCTAGTGGACTTTTTATCTAGTTTAAGTTCAATTAAACTCGCTTAACACTTAACAATTATCTCGTATAATTTTAATATTAGTCAAAATAATTTTCATAAGCTCGTAATAATTTTTAAATAATTATTACTATTTATCTTGATTTTCAATCATTAAAATCGATTTATAAAAATTAAATACAACATAATTCCTTTATCATTAATATTTATTTATTATCAAATATTAATGAAATATATGTCATAATATTATAATATATTTATAATATCATTTAAAGTATTTTTAATACTTTAAAATCACCTTTATATAATTTTTAAACAATTAAATTCATTATCCGATAATTGCTATTAATATTAAAATATTAATATTTTCATGACAAAATATCAAAAGTTATATTTTATAACTTAAAATATTTTTATAACACTTAAATCATTTTTATATGATTTATAAATCATTAATTCTATTTTTCCATAATTTATTTAATATATTTATTAAATAAACTAATTACCATTAATATTAATTAATTAATGAAATTCATCCTAAAAATATTAAAAGTCACTAAAAATAACTTAAAATATTTTATTATACCATAATATTATTTTTCATGATTTTCAAAAAATTTTTTAAATAATTTATTTAATATTATAATTAAATAAATTAAATACCATTTATATTCCAAAAATATTAAATATTTATGAAATATACTCAAAATAATTAAAACTATTTTTCAAACTTTAAAATAATTTTTTCGAATTTATTTTGTATTTTTAATAATTAAAACCATTTTTATCTATTTTATTTAATTTAATTAAAAAATCGTAAATTAAATAAATAGAAATCGTCGCTAAAGGGCCTATAGCGAGGAACTGTCGCTATAGGTGTTCTTCTACCGTTTCGAGGAAACCCGTAATTTCATGTTAGTTGTTCGAGGTTAAGATTTTGACCGATTTTTAATTCATGGTTATAAGGTTTCTCGCTCGTTTATTAATGTTGTAGTAGTATATGTAGTACTACAACTATAAACAAGTTATATGGCCAAATCATGAACAACAATCGCAAGATCTAAGCTATCAAAATATTCATCAGATATGTTGTTCTTCATTTTCGGGTTTCCGTAAAATGAAGAACAAAATAAGGCACCATCTTTCAAATTCAATATTTATATGTTTCAAGGACTTGTTTATGAGATGTAAAGGTTCCAATATATATTAGTTATGTCAAGGTACAACAACAATTAAATAGATCAACTTAGCAACATCAAAACAAAGACGATCTAAGTTCACAAACTAAGCCACAACAACAGTATCTAAGATTTCGTTTTCCGAATCTTCTTCTCGAACAGCTTGGTCAACCCTAGTTCGACCACTAATAAATTTGATTCTCGTTAAATGGATCCGAAAGTGATCTAATGGTTTGATGTGTAGATAACTATGTCAAACTAAAATATTCAACCAAAAAACATGACTAAAACATTAATCATAAGCAAGATCGAGATTCAAGAAAATCATGTAAAATCACCCCGACAAAATTTCTATTTCTCGGTTACCCAGAAACCCAATTTCCATGAATCGGCCAACGCCTGCTTTGATCGCTTATATCTCTCAGATCTATACATGGTATAACCATGATTCAAGTTCCAGATTACAATCCACATGCCAAAGAACCAATATATAACTTAAAACAACTCAAATCCAAAACAGAGAAAGATTTACAGGCCCTGACATTAGCATCGCACCATATTTTTCAACTTTTCCAGATTTCTAAAATGCATATTTTCGTGGCATCTAAGATGTTATAGATCTAAAATCTATCAACCCGCATCACTTAAAGACACCTTAATACACAACTTTAAACAACAAATCTTAACATCTAACATCAAATCATAAGATTTTTTAAATTTAGGGTTTATACCTTTTAAGCTTTGATCCTTTGATTCTCGATTTTTGTTCCCTTCTTCGCTTGTTAATACTGATCATGGCTCAAATTTTAACTCTCTCTCACTCTAGATTTCAAAAGTTAGAGAGAGAAGGAGAGAGAGAAAAATGAAATTTAAAGTAAAGTAGAATTTTCTCTTTAATTCTATCTATAAATGATATGATTCAATGAATCGATCGCAATAGATAGCTCATAAATGACATATACACAAGTTAGGGGCTATGGTTAGTTCACCAACCCAATATATGGCAAGATTTTCAAGTTAAGTCCAATTAAAGCAATAAAAAAGGGTAAAATGGTCATTTAGACTTTTAAATTTAATGGCATTCATGTAAATGGTCCAAACCCTTAGGGTTTAGGGTTTGTGTTAGGGGTTAGGCCGGGTTTAAGCCATTTAGGGTTTAGAGTTTGAACCCTTAGGTTCTAGAAATAATTTCTAGAATTTTCCAAATAAGGTTTTCAAAAATAGAAAATTAATATTTCTAAATTATAATTAGAATTTTCTAATTATATTAAAATTTACTAATCATAATATAAATCTTGCTAATTAGGATTTGTATTTCCTAATTAAAATTGCATATTAAGCAATTAGGGTCAAAATGGTCATTAGGGTTTATAACCCACTAATTAGGGTTTTCTAATAGAAAATAATTTTCTAATTTAGAAATTAGATTTCGTAATTAGATTAGGGTTTTCTAATTACTTATAACTTGAAAATTAGAATTAATATTTCCTAATTAACATTAAAATTATTAAATTAATAATTAGGTTTTCCCTAATTATAAATTAGGGTTTCAAATCCATAAATTAGGTTTTCTAAATTTGAAATTAGGGTTTACTAAATAATTAAGCATTACCCTAATTAATATTATAATTAATATCACTTAAGAATTATAATTATCCTTTAAGTTTCCAGATTAGGGTTTTAAATTCCTAATTAGGTTTCGATTCCTTAACTCAAATTAGGTTTCTTAACCGGCTTTTAGGGTTTCTTATAATTCGTAAGGTTTTCTAACCTAACGCCGACGTTCTTAATATATATATTAGGGTTTGTTACAGATATCGCTTATCCGTCAACCTCAATTCTTTAACCACATATTGTATATAAATGACCATATACACAAAACATAAACACTTATTCCTTAATCCCTAATAATTCACCTAAATCTTTCACAAAATTTTGAAATCCTCAAAATTCCTTCTCAAAATATCAAACGATACACTTATTTTATGTCTAGGTTCTAATATCAACCTTAAATCAATTAATTAAAATTTTCAAATTTTCAAATTCTCTGTCATTGTCACATTCACCCTTTTCTTCTAAAAAAATTTCTGCCCCAAATTTACCTTACACCTTACACCATACACCATACATACACCATTCATACATATCATCATCACATGCTACCCAATACACCATTCACAAGAGTAAAAAAATTTCAAATTTTGTCGAGGAGTCATATAGACTATTTGTTTTCCATTTTCGCACAAAGGTTTTATGGAAATTCATCCGCAAAATCGTCATAACTTACGTACACAAAAGGGTGATTAACCCGATATGCCCTCAGATCGATTAAAGCATCATCGGGTTCGAATAATTTGTTTCTCTTATCCGCCTTTAGCACATAAACTTTACCTCGGGCCTTATCGATTCCGCACTAAAAGAATTTGGTTCGAAAATTTTTTCAAATCAACACTTAGAGTTTTATAAATGTTTGTCTAGTTGAATCAAATAAAGATAGACTCATATCAATAATTCAATTCAATCAATTATTTAAGTGTAGCCAAACCCCATTGCAAATTAAATTTTATTGAAAATATTTTTTGAGAATGACGCCATAATGCCGCATCAGACATTAATAATCCGCTTGAGGATGTCGCCATCGAGTGACTTTTGTCATAACACATCATACAATAGTGGAACAATGATTTTAGATCAAATTCACACTAAGTATTCCTCAGATTTATAACTCTATCAACTTTTATCATCTCTCGCACTAAAGTTATACGGTATATGAGTGATAAATAAAATATATTTTGATATTTCAAATCATTTTCGCCTAGTCAAAATAAGTAGCATAGATTATACTTTAAACCGCTTTCAAAAATGATTACGAGTCTACATATTTTTTTTTCAAAGGCACATAGTGCGATTTAGCTTGATGTCAAATTCAAGTCTAGTATAGCTAGGAGTTTTGGAAAACTTATGTCTCACTAATAATCATTTGCTTAAAAATCTATCTGTTCCTATTATCCTTAATACCCATTTACACATAACTATACCCTACAGTCATTAAACCACACTTATGAGTTCATTTACTTGCCACAATCATATGAGTTTAAGAACTTTCCTAGTCAAACCTTTCAAGGCCCATTCACCGAGGGGTTCATAAATATTTCATATAACTATGAGTCAAGAATGTCACATAAGTATAAGTTTTAAGAACTCGTACTTAACCTTATATTCTCTACCTATAACCTATCTATCTGTTATACACACGAGAAAGGAATCACCCTCTTAAACATGCATATACAAATAATAAACATAATGATATCATCAAAATAAGTGAAGTTTACACAAGTATAATTCCCAATAATTAATAACCTAAGTCCCTTCTCCATACGTAATTTCATTTAACTCAGATTCATAATCCTTTCTTAATCTGCATCTAATTCATAAAGACAACCGACACCCAAAAATCTTGCTATAAACTTTTCAATCATTCACTGATCCTTCTTCATACTATAACCTTATCCGATCACGGAGTGATCTCATCGTATATATTACGATTCATTTCTATATCTTGATCGCTTTTGTTTTACGATCTCCTATCACCGCATTTTTTAGTCTTTTTAGACTCTATCTATTCACCACTACTATTCAACTTTATTATCAGAGTTAGGGAACTCTGTATCTTATAACTCGCCGAGATTCATCTTTGAATCTTACCGACCAACTAACTCTATTTGAGTTAGTACTTATCCTAATCACTGCGATTATTAGTCTCAGGTATTCCTACCTAAGGTTTATAACCTACAACTTTGATACCAACCGACGGGCCCCTCAATCTGAGGTCCCTAATCACCATGGATCCGGCTTCGATCATTCTAACACTATTACTATATTTGCGGAAGACATAAATATAAATTGTTTACACATTAAACTTATATACTTTTCCCCAAGGTCGAGTAACCTTAACTTATACATAATACATCACTTGTCTAATACATAACATTATCATCATACAATACTTATACAAATCTAATCGCACACGTACATTAACTTTAAAGTTGAACCGCTTTTTAACCTTTCCTCAGATCCTATGTATTCGCCTTTAATCTGCAATGTTTTATCATGATATAGCAAGGGTGAGCATAAAAAGTTGCCCATCAAGTTTAAGTTCAATAATATAACGATATATCATGATTGAAAGAATCAATAATAAGTCGCTATAATTCAACAATATAATTGTGAACTAGCATGAACAAACTTTGACTTAACAAGTATTATATACATGAACAAATATATCCGAACCAACTGGTAATGAAGGTGATCACCTTTCATACCGATTTATACATGCAATATGTACAGAGTACAATTCATGGCAACCAACAAATGATTAACCATAAGCTTATCCAATGAAATAACTCTTAGTAGAGTTAAGTAAAACAAACTTGCCTCGAATCGCTGATTATCGCTACACAATTTATAACGCTTTATCCAAGACCTAATATTAGTAATATAGATCTCCAATATTAGAATAATATCATCACAATATAATACTATTATATATATATATACATACATAGAATAACCTAAACACATAACACATAACCCTATCAGTCTATAACACATATAACACTTGATATCCAGTCAAACTATTGCAGTCTGAGTTGAACCCGAAACAAATCTGACATCCCGACGGTCTAGTCAGACTTTTATCAAGTATAAGTTCAATTAAACTCTGTCTAACACTTAACAATTATCTCAGATAATTTTAATATTAGTCAAAATAATATTCATAAGCTCGTAATAATTTTTAAATAATTATTACTATTTATCTTGATTTTTTCAATCATTAAAATCGATTTATATAAATTAAATACCACATAATTCCTTTATCATTAATATTTATTTATTATCAAATATTAATGAAATACATGTCATAATATTATAATATATTTATAATATCATTTAAGTATTTTAATACTTTAAAATCACCTTTATATGATTTTTAAACAATTAAATTTATTATCCGATAATTGCTATTAATATTAAAATATTAATATTTTCATGACAAAAAATATCAAAAGTTATATTTTATAACTTAAAATATTTTTATAACACTTAAATCATTTTTATATGATTTATAAATCATTAATTCTATTTTTTCATAATTTATTTAATATATTTATTAAATAAACTAATTACCATTAATATTAATTAATTAATAAAATTCATCCTAAAATATTAAAAGTCACTAAAAATAACTTAAAAATATTTTATTATACCTTAATATTATTTTTCATGATTTTTCATGTATTAAAATCATTTTTAAATAATTTATTTAATATTATAATTAAATAAATTAAATACTATTTATATTCCAAAAATATTAAATATTTATGAAATATACTCTAAATAATTAAAAACTATTTTTCAAACTTTTAAATAATTTTTCAGAATTTATTTTTGTATTTTTAATAATTAAAAACCATTTTTATCTATTTTTAAATAATTTTTGGAAAAATTAGAAATTAAATAAATACAAACCGTCGCTAAAGGGTCCTATAGCGACGAACTGTCGTTATAGGTGTTCTTGGGATGTTCTTGAGGAAACCCAGAATTTCTTGTCAGTGTTCGAGGTTAGTACTTTGACCAGTCTTTGATTCATGGTTATAAGGTTTCTGGGAAAGTTATTAAGTTAATGTTGTAGTACTGATGTAGTACTACAACTATAAACAAGTTACATGGCCAAAACATGAACAACCTGCAAGATCTAAGCTACTGAAATACTTGTCAGACATGTTCTTGAGTTTCTGGGCTGCCTAGAAACTCAAGCAGTTCAAAGGTACCATTTTTCAGCCTTGAATATTTGCGTTTCATGACTTGTTTATGAGATGTAAAGGTTCCAATATATAGTAGTTATGTCAAGGTACAACAACAATTAAACATATCAACTTAACAACATCAAAACAGTACGATCTAGGTCGGTCAAACTAAGCCACAACAACTGTTCTTGAACATTTCTGGAAAACCCGAAATGTTCTTGAGCAGTTTGGTCAACGGTGGTTTAACCACCAATAAATTTGATTCTGAGAAATATCTGAGTGATCTAATGGTTTGGATGTGTAGATAACATGTCAGACTACAATATTCAACCAACAAAATGACTAAAACACTTAACAGAAGAAAGATCAGGGACTTCAAAAACTTGTCGTCACCACGATCAAATTTTTTTTTCGTTGCCTCGATTTTGATTTCCATGAACGGTCAATTAACGCCAATTTGATCGCTTTCATAACTCTGAGATCTAGACATGGTATGACCATGATTCAAGTTCCAGATTACAATCCACATGCCAAACAATAAATATATAACTTAAAATAAATCAAATCAAAAACAGAGAAAGATTTATAGGCCCTGACATTAGATTGTCAGGCCATATTTCCAACTTTTCCCAGATTTCTAAAAATGCTTGATTCGTGCATCTAAGTGTTATAGATCTATGATCTATCAACCCAGATCACTTAAAGACACCTTAATACATAACTTTAAACAACAAATCTTAACAACTAACACCAGATCATGAGATTTTTTTAAATCTAGGGTTTATACCTTTATAAGCTTGATCCTTTGATTCTGATTTTTGTTCATGTTCTTGGCTTGCTAATACTTGATCATGGCTCAAATTTTAACTCTCTATCACTCTAGATTTCAAAAAGTTAGAGAGAGAAGGGACTTGGACAAATGAAATTTAAAGTAGGCAATCTCTCTCTATTAATCTTTATAAATGATATGATTCAATGTATTGGATTGCAATAGATGGCTGATAAATGACACATGTTTAGGGCTAGGGGTATGGTTAGTTCACCAACCCAATATATGGCAATATTTGCAAGTTAAGTCCAATTATGCAATAAGGGTATTTTGGTCATTAGGCTTTTAAATTTAATGGCATTCATGTAAATGGTCCAAACCCTTAGGGTTTAGGGATTGGGTTAGGGTTTAGGATTTGAGTCATTTAGGGTTTAGGGTTTGAACCCTTGGATTTTAGAAATAATTTCTATAATTTTCTAAATTAGGTTTTCAAAAATAGAAAATTAATATTTCTAAATTATAATTAGAATTTTCTAATTATATTAAAATTTACTAATCATAATTTTAATCTTGCTAATTAAAATTAGTATTTCCTAATTAAAATTGTTAATTAAGCAATTAGGGTCAAAATGGTCATTAGGGTTTATAACCCACGAATTAGGTTTCTAATAGAAAAATAATTTTCTAATTTAGAAATTAGATTTCGTAATTAGATTAGGGTTTTCTAATTACTTAACTTGAAAATTAGAATTAATATTTTCTAATTAACATTAAAATTATTAAATCAATAATTAGGTTTTCCGTAATTATAAATTAGGGTTTCAAATCCATAAATTAGGGTTTAAAAATTTGAAATTAGGGTTTGCTAAATAATTAAGATTTACCCTAATTAATATTATAATTAATATCACTTAAGAATTATAATTATCCTTTATATTCCCAGATTAGGGTTTTATATTCCTGAATTAGGGTTTCGGATTCCCGGAACTAAAATTAGGGTTTTCAGAACCGATTTCTAGGGTTTCTTATAATTCATAAGAATTTTCTAACTGAACGTTGACGTTCTTAATATATACTTAGGGTTTGTTACAAATATCGTTTATCTGGTCAACCCTTGACCCTTAACCACACACTGTATACATAAATGACCATACACACAGAACATAAACGCCTATTCCCTTAATCCTGAATAATTCACCTAAAACTTCACAAAATTTTGAAATCCTCAAAATTCCTTCTCAAAAATATCAAACGCATACACTTATTTTATGTCTATGTTCTAATATTGAACCAATTAATTAAAATTTTCAAAATTTTCATATTCTCGGGTTGTCCCACTTTTTGTAAATCCCAATTTTTGTGAAAGTCAATCGCGTGATATATATGTGATAGCTTTTGGGCTATGGAAAGAAACTTGTAAATAGTTTTGAACTATAAAGAAGCATTTTAATTTAAGGAAGTTTTTATTTTAAATTTCTTTGTTGTGTATGAGTTATTGTTCAGTTGTTTGGCGACTAATAACAAAGTAAGCAAATAAGTAATAACGGGACTTTATTTATTTAATCAGAAATTCTGCTAAGAAGAAGACAACGTAACCAAGAGGCGGAATCGCATAATGAAAACGAGGGGGGGGGGGGTCCTAATAACCCAATGCAAGAGTTCGTTAATTTATTAACGGCTTCATTTAACCAAGCTGGGGGTAGAGCACCCGCAGGACCTAGGGTAGCTTGAACGAATACCTTTAAAGAATTTAAGAATGTAGGTCCGCCCGAATTTAAGGGAACAACGGACCCAATGGAGGCTTAGACATGGGTCAAGGAAATAGAAAAGGGGTTTGTTATTAAAAACGTAGCTGAGGCGTAAAAGACCTCTTTTGCGACCTATATGATGAAGGGGGAAGCCAACTACTGGTGGGAGGATCACCAAGGTGGGGCTAGAATAGGTGTTGTTACATGGGAACAGTTCAAGAAGGTATTCTTTGAGAACTATTTCCCTACTAGCATGCAAGGGAGAATGGAGATTAAGTTCCTAGAACTTAAATAGGGGGACATGACTGTTCCCCAATATGCAGCCAAATTCAATGAATTGGCAAGGTTTGCTCCACACCAGGTAGACACGGAGGAGAGGAAGACTCGTAGGTTTGAGCAGGGCCTAAAACCCTGGCTCTATAGTAGGATATCGGTTTTTCAGAGTGCTTCCTACGGGACCATTCTGGAGAAGGCAATAATAGCGGAGGGGGGTAGTGAGGCGTTGACCCAATACCACAAGGATAGAAAGAATAAGAGTAAGAGAGAGGGAGGAAATAAGGCATAGGTTGCCAACGGTAGTGGCAATGTGCCTAAGAGGAAGAATTTTAACCCTGGGAATACTGGGGCAAAACAAGGGGATCCTAAACGTAGGATGGAGGCATGCAAGATATGCGGTAAGACTCATCTGGGAGTCTGTCTGAAGGGGAAGACTGGTTGTTATAACTGTGGGCATGAGGGTCACATATCTCCCAACTGTCCTAATCCTAGGAAAAGCCGGGGATGTTTTTTTTGTGGGTCGGTGGACCACATGGCAAGAAATTGCCCGAAGAAAGGGGCGAAGGGTGGTAAAGGTTCTGGTAATGGTAATTTGGTTAGTACTGGACCAACACCATCATTGGGTAGACCCTCAGCCTGATCGTTTAATATGACCATCCAAGAAGCGGTTGCATCAACTGGATGTAAGAGCGTGTATGATTCCAAATAAACGAAATAAATGCTTACATGTTATTTGACTCGGGTGCTACTTATTCTTTTATAGCATTTGGATTTTCTAAGCAATTGGGATTAAATCCTGAAAAGTTTGAAATACCTTTAGACGTTAAGGTAGAAAATGAGGAGATAATTCCTATTGAACACATTCATAGGAATTGTTTCGTAGATATCAGGGGTAATAGATTATCGGTAGATCTTTTACAGATAAGGCTAAGGGAATTCAATGTGTTCTTGGTATGGATTGGTTAATTAACTATAGAGCGATAATAGACTGTTATATAAAGAGTGTAAACCTAAGGCTTTCTAAGAAACCTGAGGTGGTGTTTTATTGAAATAAATCATCGGGACGTTCTTGTTGTCTAACCATGAGGTTTATCACATATAATAAAACAGCATCATGTAGATAATTAAAAGCCTTTAATAAATTAATACTTTTTATTAATAAATGAATAAGATTGTTACAAAGTATATGCTTTATCATCAATCATGATTGGCTTATGTGCATACTACTTTCAATCTCCCACTTCCACTAAAGCCAATCGTCATGGTATCTTATACTCTTCTTTTCTAAGTGACGATTATCCTGCTGTTGGATAAGCTTTAGTTAATGGATATGTAATGTTGTTCATGAGAGTCCACTATCTCTATAGTGATTTCCCATCTTTCAATGATTCTAATAATCAAATGAAAGTGCCACAACACATGTTTAGATCCAAGATGAGACTTAGAACTATTCCTAATTACGTAATGAACTTTTCATCCAAACAATCAACTTGTAGCTTCATTTATAGGTATATACATTGTCTTTATCACTAAACCAACAACTCTTTCATTGTTTGGAACCTTTTCCAATTCAACGCACCACGCTCAAGGTAACACTTTACCTTAAAGTGGATTTTCTATCGCCTTGTCTCATCTGAAAAACTTGAGTCCGTAAAAGCCCTCTAGTTTTAATTTAGACCCACCATGAATATGATCACATCCTTAGTGTTTGGTTAAGCACTTTAAGATGTTTTTCACTGACTCATAGTGAACTTCTCCATAATATGACTGATCAACATCAGGTCTCGTACATTTCATTGCATGCATGATTGTCACTCATGCGACCTCTCTTTTGAGTCTGTGGGGACTATTAAGAGATACACTCCATAGCTCATCGACATGAGACATCTCTTGAGTTTGCCATGCTAAACGACTTTAGCATCAAATGAATATACATTCCTTGGGTTAAGTCGAGCATCCTGTTGTATCTATCTATATAGATTTTATCCCCAATTAAGATACTCTTCCCAAACCATTCATGGAGGAATGTTTAGACAACTTTATCTTTACTGATTGTAGCATTGGTATGTCATTCCTTATCCGTAGTATATCAATATATAGTACTAGGAATGTCACGATGCTCCCACTGACCCTTTTGTACACACTAGGTTCATTCTTATTTTTATAAAATCAAACTCTTTTGATTGCCTCATCAAAATGAATGTTCCATATTTGAGAAACTTGCTTCAATCCATTTCTCTCGAAAGTCTACAACACTTACCTCATCGTATGTAATCGGATCATCATCTTCTATGATGTGTACCTCATCATCATCATCTATGATGAATCCATACCTCCTGTGTATCTTCTTGCATTATTCCGTTATTTATTTATCTTGTGAGGGTACAATAGGTCTATCTACAAGTTCCTCTTATTCGACTTATAAAGTGTTTTGTGGTTCTTGAACTCTACAAGATCTATTATCCTCCCACTAGCTCCTTTAATGATAAACACCTTTATCTTAGAAGGAAGCGTGATTCGCAATAAACACCTTTTGCTAAGTAGGATTATAGAACATTTACCCTAAACTTATTTTAGGATGTCCCACAAATCTGTATTTGTCAAATCTTGTCCCAAGCTTATCCTTTGAAACCGTTTCACATAAGTTGGACAACCCCTTATCTTAACATACTTAAGATTAGGAATCCTCCCTGTCCATAACTTTTATGGAGTCTTGGGCCGGATTTAGAGGTTACCTTTTCGTAGAATTATGCACCATTTCTAGGACATGACCCTAGAAGATACTAGAATGTCGGTAAAATCATTATGGACCGTACCATGTCCAACAAGGTACAATTTTTTATTCAGATACATCAATCAATTATTGCGTATCAGGATGTGTCCATTATGAGAAAACCATTTGAGATGATCTAGAAACTTATTGCACAAGTATTTATTCCTCGATCTAATCAAATAATCTTAATACTTTCTTGCCAATTTGTTTCATTTACAATTCTTTGAACCTTTCAAATAATTCACAATTGTATTTCAACAAATACACACATTCAACTCTTTGAATGATCATCTCCTTTTCTTATACTAGTTTGTTCAATTTGTAAAATTATTTTCATGTAAGTCAAGTATACAAAATTTATTAAGTAATATTCCGCTTATATACAAAACATTATTATTATAAATAGAACAACAATTGTTCTTAATTATAATACCAAAGATTTCATTGTCAAACAATAAAATAGAAATAATATTTTAACAAGAACTGAATACAATAACAACTTACCGACTTAATAGATTTACCCAGTAGGCATTGCTAAACTATAAGTTTCTATAGCTAATGCAAGAAACCTTTGCTTCATTTTCCACACATAGATTACTTATCTTTGTTTAACTTTCTACTTCCGCTTGGTCCTTCATAAATCTATATTTATGATAACCAAAGCTCGTTATCCAATACCCAAGTAGAACCTTAACTTAAAGAAAAAAATTATTTTAAATCATGAACAAATTTGTATTTGTAACCAAAACTTCACTAAGCTTCTTTGGTTATCCTCTGCAAGATGCTTCTCGCAGTTACTTTCCAGTGTTCAGGCTTATTGCGGTGGAAGCAAACTCCTTTGCTATCCATATCGGCTTTTATTCTTATTATCCTTTGTTTTGCCTTTCTATTTACCTTCTTTGAATCGTTCTTCTTTTCGTAAGATCCTTTGGCCCCTACCAATGAAGACTTGATCTTTCTTGGTTGAAAGTGACTCTCAACATTTTTCAATATGTTAAGCAAATCAAATAAGGCGATATCTAGCTTGTTCATATGAAAAATTCACAACAATTGTGAAAGGAGTCCTAAGAGTGAGTGCAAGATCAAATCTTGGCTCAACTCTCCATCCATGACAAAACCAGTTGTCCTAATTGATCAATCAAATTGATTATGTTAAGAACTTTTATTCTGCATTTATATAGTGCCATTGGCCATTCTAGATCGGAAGAGCTCCTTAGATATCTCGATATCTATCAGTCCCACTTTCTTCACCATCAACTACTTGATGTGCGGGAATATAAGAGGAGTATCCATAGTTTCATCTTGACGTCAAGCTCGTTACTCATGGATACGAGCATGATGCATTGAGCCAACTGCATCATCTTGCCACTTTCTAAAAATAGCAATCTCTTCCTCGAGAGGCATTATCTCGCAACCATTGCGAGGATAGGCGTATTAAGGACATAAGATAGCTTTTCACCATGAGAACTATTCTCAAATTCCTTAACCAATCCGCTTAATTCGGCCTCGGTTAATTTAGCATCTAATATGCTTCGCATGATAGTAATTTTAGACATTGTAAAATTCTATAAATGAATTTGTAATTAACAACATTTTAACATACATTCTTTTTATTAATTACCAAAATAAATTAGGTCTTATTTTAAATTGGTATCTCCCACTATTTTCTTCAAACTATATTACCTCACTTATATAGTTCGGCAAAAATCTAATTAAAGATTTGCTAGTGAGAATAAGGATCCCATTTCAAATGTATATAGCCTTGTGGTGACACAACAAACTATATATAAATAAATAGGTAGACAACTTTTGTCAATTACATCAACTATGCAACTCCTTTTCTTTTGCCTCTTAGATTATTTTGATCAAGTGGTGGCACATCCAATCAAAATTATCCAAGTTAAGTCCAACCTAGCACTCCATATATTTAAAAAGAAAAATATCATCCTTGTGGTGACACAACAAAATAATATTGTTCAATTTTCTTTATAAGCATCAAATATGATAAATTAACATCTTAAATACTTAATACTTGCATTGTGGTGACACAACAAACTCATATTAAATATTTAATACTCTATTAATTTTATCATGCTAGAAAGCTTACGCTCGATATTCCAAATATCTTTGAACGCTTAGGACTTAATATAAAAAAATTGAGGGGTTTGTTATTAATTTGTCTCATCTTGTTTAATAGCATACGCATTTATATATATATAAATACGCGTCATATTAATTAACATGCGAAGCATGTTTGCATAATATATAAAATATATATATAGTATAACATGCACATATAGAATACTATATTCTACCCTGATTGATTATGGACTTTTATTCTAGTTTGGTTCACTAGAGCCATCAAGTGAACCAAAAGGTCAAACCCTAGGGGTGCAAGAAATAATATTTAAATATAACTATTACATTTAAACCCTGCTCCATTACAAACCAAGTCTTCAAGCGCTCCTTGCTCCTTGCTCCTTGATCTCTAATTCTTCAAAATTAATTCTAACTATTCCTATTACAAAACTATTTAAAATAAATAGAAACCTTGATCGTGATCGAAGGGAAGTACATAGGAGAGAGATAGAATTTACATTAAGAAAAATTAGAGAAGACGAGGTACGCAGACCCCATTTAATAAAACCCATACATTCATGCATCCAACTAAAATAAAATCCAATCACATTGGGTCAATAGTCCATAATCAATCCTATTTATTATCATACACATCATCATACGCATCAATAAATAACATTCATCTTATGAATAATAAACATTTAATATATATATTGATATCATTTAATGGGCAAATTTAGTTAGCATAAAATCTAATTTTGAATCAAAATAAACTCCTTTATGTTAATCCAAATTTAAATCAAAATAAAACTATTTTATTTTAATTTATCCAATTTTGATTAAAATAAACTATTTTATTTTAATCAAAATCTTTAATCAAAATAAACTCCTTTATTTTAATTAATTATGGAATCCAATTCTATGTAAAAAAAAAATAAACTCCTTTATTAAAGGAAACACAGATTCTTTTTCCTATTCATAAATAAACTCCTTTATTTTGAATAATATGAAATCATATTTCATATCTAAATAAACTCCTTTATTTAAGAAAATTAGGATTCTTTTCCTATTCACAAATAAACTCCTTTATTTTGAATAATATGAAATCTTATTTCATATCTAAATAAACTCCTTTATTTAAGGAAATACGGATTCTCTTTCCTATTCACAAATAAACTCTTTTATTTTGAATAATATGAAATCTTATTTCAGATTTAAATAAACTCCTTTATTTAAGGAAATATGGAATCCAATTTCAAGCTGTAATTAGTTATCATGGAATCTAATTCCAACTCTAATTAGTTAGCATGAAATTTAATTTTAAAATTAAAATAAACTCTTTTATTTTAATATTAAAATAAACCTTTATTTTAAGATTAAAATAAACTTTTTATTTTAATTATAAAATAATTAAAATAATATATATATATATATATATATATATATACAATATATATATATATATATATATATATATATATATATATATATATACTATATATATAGTTACGATATATATATCATATTTGTAACCTTATATATATAATATATATGTTAACTTGAGAATCCTTGAATTCGCAAATGCATGACATGATTAACAACATTTTTGCTAATTAAATATATATATACTATAAGTAAATGCAATCTGTTAAATCCCAATCAAGTTCCAGGATTACTTTATACCAAAATAGGATTGATTATGTGAATCTGGGAATTTCAAAAGCAGATATCCCAAACTTAACATTTGGAATAATTAAGTTATATATTAGCTTCCTGCATGTACGGATCCGTGATTTATGTGACTCACTTGGACGAGGCTTTTCAAAAAAAAAAAAAAAAATCGGCACTTTTTTTTTTAATAAATTTTATACAATAAAATTATGCCCAATTAAATTGTTCAAAACACATATCAATATACATATTAAATTAAAATAATTAATAATTCGCATAAAGGTTTGGCTCGATGCCAACGGTAAGGTTTGTAATATTCAAGAACGCAATCAAATTGCATAAAAAAAGCTAAACGTGTAAAAATCGAGTTTAAAATTTTACAAACCATATACACGGATCACCCTTTATGCACAATTATTAATTAAACGAAAAGATAAAGAATAAAATCATACCCTTGAAGATCGAGCTTCCTCAGGTACAAGTTCACCTCCAAATCCTTTCGCGTTCAACTTGAATTCACCGGGTTTGGTTCCTTCCTTTGATCAACGTTAGCCACCCATATGTTTGGCCTCTAGAGGTGATCCACCAAGGAAAAGAATTTTCAAGAAGAAGGGTATTGGCTCAACCCTAGTTTCTATCTCTATAGAAAAGGCGTATCTCCAACTAATTGGAATTATTACGTAGTTGTTAAAGTCAACAACTCCCCCCACCCATAATAAGACTCCTCTTATTTATAGATGTAAACAACCCACCTTAACAATTAAGGAATTGGGTTTTATTTAATTAATTAAATTAATTAAGCTCCCTAATCTTATTAGGGATAATTAATTAAACTCCTTTAACTAATTTTCCTTCCTAATCCTATTAGGAATAAATGAGAGTACTTATATTAAATTAATTCCTAAACACTTTTAGAAATTAAAATAATAATAATTGTAATAATATTAATAAGACTCCTCTTATTAATTTATATTTAATATTTCTAAAATATTAAATAATAAATATTAAGTTATTTAATTTATTCTATCACCATAGATTAAATTAAATATACTTAACATATTATTACTTATTATGCCATTAACTTCTTAAATAATTATTCTTCCTTTTATGGTGTGACCCTTTAGGTTCTCCATATTAAACCTAGGTTGTGAATAAATCAATTAGAATAATTCTAATCTTATTTAAATAAATAAATTAAATAATTAATTTATTTAAATAAATAATATTTATTCTACAATAGGGATAAGCCTCCCTAGCGCGATCAACGACTTTCCGTATAATATAGATTTCAACATTAATCATAAAAGAACCTTTGAGTAAATAGTTACCGCATAATTCAATCCTTCCACCATACAATGTCCCAATTAAATATAAGACATGGAATTACTTTGTCAAGTCTTATTTTATTTAATTATATGTATTTCGACTCTTAAATGCACAACTCAAATAATGCAAATTAGAAACTCCTTTCTAATTTCATTTTGCCTTAACCAAGGACTCTTTGGGTTGTCATTTATCGAATCACATAGGACATTTCTCTTCTTTTATTAGAAGTGGTAGATTCTTTATTGATCATACATTATCTCCATGTACAACTTATTATACCCAAGCATACCCTTTGATATACCCTAAGGGTCTTAAGGAATAAGTCAAAGTATAACTCATCATACACAAGATACTATGATGATCTCAAGTCCAAGGATTACTTGTACTACTATCATCACTGACAGAATTCCTATTGACAGCAAATAAAACTCCATTAGGTATTCCTTAGCGAGCCACGCTCAAAGAACTTATTCTCTAATAAGCACCTACATACTTGCTTTAGTGTCTCCACACAAATGATCATGAGATCAATCATCCTCATCCAATGAGCAAGCAACGTATGTACCAATCTATCCGGATTCACTAATCCCCAATTTAGTAATCCAATGATTGGGAACTATTTTAGTTTTAAGCTTTCTAAGAATTTAGATCTCATTAGAATGATCATCATCATTATTCTAAAAGCATTGCTTAAAACTATGGGTTTATCACATATAATAAAACAACATCATGTAGATAATTAAAAGCCTTTAATAAATTAATACTTTTTATTAATAAATGAATAAGATTGTTACAAAGTATATGCTTTATCATCAATCATGATTGGCTTGTGTGCATACTACTTTCACTCATTACAATTATTATCACACTATTTTACAGAATAGTGAGGACTACTAATGCTATCCTCTGGACCATCACTCCGTTCCCCAACTCGTCCCAGCTATATTCTCATTTCCTGAAGAGAACAGTGAAAGGAAGGGTGAGCTCAACTAGCCCAGTAAGAAATATTATGACTAAGATAATGCAGAATAAATTATCATTAGTCTCCAACAAATTTAAACCGATAAAATATAATAGACATCAAGTTTAACAAAGCGATGAACAAGCAATCCATTAAAAGAGTCAAGTAGAAAATAAAATCTACTATCTTTTATGATTAAAAGGTTTTTCATCATCAAGTATCATTTGAGACTCAAATTAATAAATATTCCACATCATCGAATCACCCCCGCACTACTACCAAGGATATTCTTTAGTATCACGACCACAATTATCCATGCACTACGGGCCAAGAATATTTGTGTATTCATTAATGGTCATGATCATGCCAACAACTATCCATCAATGCACTACACGGCCAATGAGGACTTTTACCACATCATTTGTAACATTACTACCATGATTACACCAATCAATAATCCTCGGTCATAATCATACCAAGTCCATCTATGCACTACAAAAGCATACGATGACTTTCAAAAATATAAATATGAGGATGATGACAATGATATAAGAATTCAATAAAACAAGTTCAAGAATTAATTTGTCCAAGAACCAATAACGTCCAAATTGTCAACATAATACTTTGCTTTGTAGAGTAAAATTCGTGAATGCTCGAAGAATATTTCCATGAAAAGATATCTTTGGATGAAGCGCAATTATCAAGGATATTCCACTAATTTCATGGAGTATAAAAGTCAAAACTTTAACCAACCGAGTATAATAAAGAATGGAATAACAAAAGAAATCACCACGCATGCGGTACTTTCATATGACGAGTTACTCCAATAGAATACTAAATAAAGGAACCGAATTCGTGTGAAATTCGCACCCAAGCGGGATGTTCTAACGAATAATAAAGAATGAAATAACAACAAATCAAGATGCATGCGGTGCTTCGCGATGACGAGTTATTCCAACAAAATACTAATAAGGATGAATCAGTCCGGCGTAAAACGCATGCATGTGATATTCCAACGAATAATAATAAAGATGGAACCAATCCCCGCGAAAACGCACGCATGACGGGATATTCCAACAGAATAATAAAGACGGAATCGGTTCCGCACAGAAACGCATGTACGTGATTTTCCAAATGAATAGTAAAGACTTTAATAATAGAAGAATGTCACCAAGTATAGGGTAGGTCATGATCTGAAGTATTCCAACAAAATAATAAGCAATGGAATAACAACAGTTCCTTCATGAATAAGAAAGAATAACACCCTTACGAATACAACAAATAATATTCCCTACCTTAAGAAGAAGAGTCTTTGGATATATAAGTAGTGAAGTAGCGAATACTTTCTTCTTTCTCTCTATAGTTTATCTCTCTAGAGTTTCAAAGAATTAAATGAGAAAATAATGAATGAATGAGCTTTTATTTATAAAAAAAATGGAATGCATAGTAACTAACTCATGAACTATCGAGATTGATTTACTTTAATCTGACGGTCCATATTTAAAGAAAAATAAAATAAAATATATTCTATTTATAATCTAATAAAACGAATAACTTTATAAAAGATTTTACTATGCAAACACTATGTAGGCACTATGCCAACACAATGCATAATAAAATATAATATATTCTAATTATTGTCTAATAAAACAGATAGCTTTATAAAAGTACTCTGTTTTATATAAAAAGATTTTCTGTATTATTACATTAATAATACCAACAAAACTGAGTGACTTATCACTTAAGCATCAATAATTAATACCGTGTGCTACTATGCAACCACGCGTATTACTGTACTTTTAACATCGGGTGTTTCAACAGTTAACGATAAAACTTCCGCCGTTATTTTCATAAAGTATTTTTGTCGTTTTCTCAATCCGAAAATAATTTCTTTGTGGGGTACACCATTGATTGTGCCGTTGTACGAATATTCCCTGTTAAAACAAATATTCCCCGACCAATCGAATATTATATAACAACTTATGTACTTTGCAAAATTTATAACTATTACCCACAACTATTATATCAATTTCACTCCATAATATTCAAAAATAATATTTATAGAAAATTCATCTTTATTCAAAAAGTTGGGGTTTTACAACAAATTGCCCATCAAGTATATAAAGTAGTTTGAGAACATACATCAGAAGTAAAAGCATTAGTATGAATATTTCTCAACAGTTGAAATAAATATCAAGAGATAAACTGGAATATCAAGATAAGAGTTCTGGAATTCTCAATAGCATACTAAGGGGTGTTAGATACCCTGAACATTACTTTGTTTCATCAAAAACCATTAAACGGTTTAACAATCAAATAGATTGTAAACGGTCTCTGTAAGTACTCCAGGTGATCAGCCTATCGTACCCTACATTGTGCACAAGTATAAAGTTTAAACGCATAAGCAAAAATGGGACTATATGCCCGACATCAGTTACCCTGTTATTCGGGTTGTTCATCTTAGTATTCATGTGGGACCTCACCAAAGCAATTTGGATTGGTAAACATTCAATAACTTCAAAGGATTTGAATTGTTCAAACAATATACTACGTTTGCATCAATAACATCTAGCTGAAATAAAATCAAGAAAGCATGCTTGAATATAGTTCATTAAGGGTATACGAACTTTAAAGTATAACAGTTACAATAGGAACTGAATAATCATCAATAACATTTCGCATCATAATTAAAGTTATAAAACTTTACAATAGAGGAGCTTGCACGAATGATTACTTAATCACAAGCCCAAACTTACCCTCGTTGCAATCAACTGAATAAGAGTTGAATAAATTCATAATGAAAAATAGGGTAAAAAACTTGCCTTGATCGTTGTTTACCAATAACAGATTAACAACTTACAGCTATCTGCACTTCACGTGCCCTACACAATTGTATAATCATGCACATCAACTATTAGCAACGCATAGTAGTTGTAATATAAACTTTACTCTATAATTTTTAGAGTTCACTCTATGATTTTCACTCTACTATCTACACTCTACTATTTTCAGAGTTCACTCTACGATTTTCACTGACTCTATGATTTTCAGTGTTGACTCTACGTTTTTCACTCTACTATCTGCACTCTACAATTTTCAGAGTTTACTCTATGACTTTCATTGACTCTCGATTTTTGGAGTTTACTCTTACGATTTTTTTGACTCTACGATTTTCCAGAGTTTACTCTACGATTTTCACTGACTCTACGATTTTCAGAGTTTACTCTACAATTTTCATTGACTCTACGATTTTCAGAGTTTACTCTACGATTTTATTCCCGCTAATCTAAAGATGATATGACCATGATATTTGGACATAATAAACATCATACATCAAGGTATTTTATAAAAATATAACATTCATTAAACTAGCATGCTAAGACCACAAACCAATTGCATAGAAAAGCGTGCAAGCACTAGTTTTATACTTAGAAAAAAATTCTGGAATTTCCAAAATTCTGCAGATTTTATTACCAACATGCATGCTTACTCCATTTCCTATGAAATTTGGACAGGTTGTACCTCATGTTACATACTATTTTATAAAATTATTACATACATTAATCGAGTCATATACACTTATGATTAGAAGGTCTCAAAAACCCCAAAATCACAGATTACTAGTTAAACCCAATTTGACAAAAATTAAGTGATTTTGCTTCTAGCATGCAATTAAATTATTCTTAATGTCCGGATCATCTACTCTCACATGTTTTCACATTTCACAACATCAAACTTCAACAAACGTGCACCTTTTTGATTAATTTAGCACCTTAGATACATTTTATCAAAGGTAGAGCATTCATTGCTTAATTCTTTGATTTTCTATGAATTTGATGCATGATTAACCCATATCTTTTGTTGTTAATGATCTATAATCATCAAACAATAGTTACATTGCAACACAAAGCCACAACAAATCATTTACAAATTTTATATGCATTTTCTTCTCATTTTTCTTATAAAAATAAAATGGATTCATGAATTACCTTTTGATGAATTTCTTCTTGGTTTAATATGATGCTCCTTCTCCTTGCTTGTCAAATCCTCAGTAATCCTCCAAAATTAGTTCTAACTCTCTTAGGCTCTCAATTTCTCTGCATGTTTACTCACTTGGTGGAATTTTCTTAAAAGAAAAGTGTGTTTGTATATATGTATAGCTTTGTTAGAGTCTTTTGATTCCCATAACCCCCAACTCCCATAACCCCCAACTCTAATGATTAGTTACTCACAATACTTAATACTACAATAATATAGTTAATTAATAGGAAGAATGTGGGAGTTAGAGAAAATGAATGTGGGAGTTAGAAAAATAAAAAGAATTTTGATTTTAAGGAATAAAATAAATTACTTCCACCTTAGCTATTATGTAATATACGTATACTCCCTCCCTTGTCCCAATTTAATAGTCTCATGGGTCCATCAGTTCAGCTGATTTCTATTATAAAAAAAATACATATATTATTTTAATCAATTAATAAGCTATTTGACTATTTTACCCTTCGGAACCAAACTTTGCGAACCATATATCGATTCCTACTAAAGTCGACGTTCCGGACGTCATGGGACTATCCGTTTAGTCAAATTCATCTCTGAAATTCATTGTTGACTTTTTCCTCAAAAAAATCAATTGGTTTACTTTGACCAAAAAGTCAACTGTGACACTTTTTCGTGATTACAGTCTATCCTGACTAATTTTGACGTTCCGTACTCGAATACGCAGTCCGCGTCTCTAAATTCTGCTCTGAACTCTAGCTCATGATTTAATACCATCCCACGTAATAAAATAGAATAATTCCCTACTTAATTTTATTTAAATAGTTAAATAAAACTAAACCAGCCATTTAAATACATCTCATCACATATCTTGAAATAACACATATATGTACCACACACATACATACATCTAATAAATGAAATAATCCAAAAGTTTCATATAAATTCATTCATTAATAATTCTTAAATTACATAAAAAAAATCTCAGATATTACATTCACTCTCCCTTAAAAGGATTCCGTCCCCGGAATCATTACACATCAATCAAAAAGATTAGGGTAATTTGTTATCATTTTCTCCTCAAGTTCCCACGTAGCCTCATCGGCGTTGTGGTTCCTCCACAATACCTTAACTGAAGGTATTATCTTATTTCTTAACACTTGTTCTTTTCTATCGATTATCTGCAATGGGACCTCTTCATAGATTAAGTCCTTTTCAAACTGAATAGGCTAATACTCTATGACATGCTTGTAATCCTGCTAATAGGGTCGTAGGACAGAAACATGGAACACGTTGTGTGTATGTTCTAACTCCGGAGGTAAGGCTATTTCATAAGCTCCCTCACCCACTTGCCTCAACACTTCGAAGGGTCCTATGAATCTGGGACTAAGTTTTCCCTTCTTCCCAAATCTCATTTTCCCTTTCCAAGGTGACACTTTCAAAAATAGATAAGTGCCAACATCGAAATCTCGTTGTTGCCGATGTTGATCTACATATTTCTTCTGTAGATCCTGAGCCATCACTAGCCTCGCTCGTATTATTTTGATCACATCTGCAATTTGTTGCACCAATTCTGGCCCTAGCAATTGTCTTTCTCCCACTTCATCCCAGCACAATGGCATTCTGCATTTCCTTCCATATAAAGCTTCATAAGGTGGCATACCGATGCTCGCGTGATAACTGTTATTGTATGCAAATTCTACCAACGGTAGGTGGTCATCCCAGCTCCCTTTGAAATCCATAGCGCATGCTCTCGGCATGTCCTCTAACGTTTGAATAGTTCTCTCACTCTGCCCATCTGTTTGAGGATGATACGCCGTGCTCAACCTCAGTTGCGTTCAAATGCGTTCTTAAAAACTTCTCCAAAAATTTGCTGTGAACTACAGATCGCGATCTGACACAATTGATACAGGTACCCCGTGCCTGGAAACAATCTCTTTGATGTAAAGCTTTACCAATTGATCCAAGGTATATCTGATCTTGATTGACAAGAAATGCGCTGACTTGGTCAATCGATCAACAATCACCCAAACTGCATCGTAACCCTTCTGCGTAGTTGGAAGTCCTACCACGAAGTCCATCGTGATATGCTCCCACTTCCATTCTGGAATTTCTAAAGGTTGAAGTAGCCCGCTCGGTTTCTGATGTTCCACCTTAACTCGCTGGCATGTTAAACACTTGCTGACGCATTCTACGACATCTCTTTTCATATAGGGCCACCAATAATGTTGGCGGAGATCCTGATACGTCTTTGTGCTTCTCGGGTGAATTGAGTAACTTGAGCTATGAGCTTCCTGCAAGATTTCTTCCTTTAATTCAGACATCGCTGGCACCCAAATTCTCTTCTCAAATCTTAATAGTCCATCACCCCCCATACTGAATTTAAGCTCTTCTCCATCTGAAATTCTTGTCCTCACCTTCACACATTCCTCATCACTACTTTGTACTTCCTTGATTTTGTCCAATAGAGTCGGATGAGCCTCCATTGCGAATAATTTCCCCTCTGGCCCTCTTGGAATTTTTATCTCGAGTTCCAATCTAGCCATCTCCTTAATTAACTCCTCTTGAACTGTTAGCATTGCCAATCTACCACTGCCCTTTCTGCTTAACGCATCTGCTACCACGTTCGCTTTCCCCGGATGATACAAGATGTCGCAATCGTAATCCTTTATAAGTTCCAACCATCTTCTTTGTCTCATATTCAACTCTTTCTGCGTGAAAATATACTTCAGACTTTTATGGTCCGTGTATATTTCACACCTTACACCATATAAATAATGCCTCTATATCTTTAAGGCAAATACTACTGCCGCCAATTCCAGATCATGGGTAGGATATCCCTTCTCGTAATCCTTCAATTGACGCGATGAATTGACGCGATGCATACGCAATAACTTTACCATGTTGCATAAGCACACAGCCAAGTCCTTTGTGTGACGCATCAATGAAAATCACGAAGTCACCTGTATCGTTAGGTAAAGACAACACTGGTGCTTCACTCAGTCTTTTCTTAAGTTCCTTAAAACTCTATTCACATTTCTCCGTCCAGATAAATTTTACCGACTTCTTCGTTAAATTCGTCAACGTACCCGCTATCTTTGAAAAATCTTGGATAAACCGTCTATAATAGCATGCCAGTCATAAGAAACTTCTTACTTAAGTCGGTGACTTTGGTTGTTCCCAATTCTGAACCGCTTCCACCTTTGCTGGATCCACATAAATTTCGTTCTTGTCGATCACGTGACCTAGAAATTGAACTTTCTCCAACCAGAATTCACACTTCGAGAATTTTGCGTATAACTTATCCTTCCTCAACGCCTCCAACACTAACCTTAAATGTTCATCATGATCTTCCTGAGTCTTAGAATAGATCAAGATATCATCTATGAACACAACTACGAATTTATCTAAGTATTGCTTGAATACCCGATTCATCATGTCCATAAATGTTGCTGGCGCATTTGTTAACCTGAACGACATCACCAGGAACTCGTAGTGACCATAACGGATACTTGTTCTTAATCGTCACCTTGTTCAACTCTCGATAGTCGATACATAGTCTCATCGATCCATCCTTCATTTTCACAAATAAAACTGGTGCTCCCCAAGGAGACACACTCGGTTGAATATACTTCTTATCCAATAACTCTTGCAACTTTACCATCAGCTCCTTCATTTCTGCCGGTGCTATTCTGTAAGGGGCTTTCAAAATCGGTGCCGTCTCCGTTACTAAATCTATAACGAATTCGACCTCTCGATCCGACGGAAGTCCTGGCAATTCCTCCGGAAATACATTTGGAAATTCGTTCACTACTGGTATCTGTCCCATCTCTATCCCTGCTTTCTGCGTATCGATGATATGGGCCAAATATCCTACACATCCCTTTCTTAGTAACTTCATTGCTTGCATCATCATCAGACAACTTGAGTGTCTGGGCGACCTACTTCCATAGAATGCTACCTTAGACTGATCTAGAGTCCTAAGGTTTATACACTTCTTTTGGCAGTCTATCATCGCTCCATGGTTAAATAACCAATCCATTCCTAGAATTACATCAAATTCTCCTAATTGAATTGGAATTAAATCCACGGGTAACTTATATCCCCTGATGTCTATAACACAATTTCTATAGACATGGCTAACGAGAATCATTTCCTTGTTAGCAACTTCTATGTTCATAGGATATTTTAATTCTTCTTGGGGTAAATTTAATCGTTTGGAGAATTCATGCGATACGAAGGAACAAGTAGCACCCGAATCAAATAATATGTAAGCAGATATATCATTGATCGGAATGATACCTGAAACCACGTCCCTGGATGCGACCACATCTTGAACCGTCATGTTGAAAGTCCTTGTTGTTGGTTTATTCTGAGTTGGTGGTCCATTAAACGTGAGATTCCCATCGCTTGGTCCCCTTCCTCCATTTCCTCCTGCTGTGTTCTTCTTTGGGCAATTCCTTGCCTGATGATCCAATGCTCCATAGTTGAAGCATCCATTTCTCTTTGGTGCGGAGCAATTGGAAGAGATGTACCCCTCCTGCCCGCAGTTGAAACAGATATTCTTTCCTTTTAGACATGCCCCTAAGTGATTCCTCCCACACTCCTTGCATGCCTGTGTTCTCTTCTTTGTTTCCCCTGGTTTTCCCCCAGAGTTTCCCGATTTGAAATTGTTGCTGCTACTGTTGTTATTGTTCCACTTCCTCTTGTTTGCACCACTGCTGCTGCTACCTTCCCTATGATTCCCTCATTCATTCTTCTTCTTTTTTTCCTTATTAAATTTCATCAGGGCCTCACTTCTGCCCTCAGTGATTATAGCTTTCTCCGGAGAGGCGCTTGATTCGTATACCTTAACACCGAGAGTCTGCTATATAGCCATGGTTTGAGACCCTGCTCAAACCATCTCGTTTTTCTCTCCTCAGTGTCGACCTGGTGAGGCGCAAACCTCGCTAGCTCGTTAAATTTTGCGGCATACTGAGGTACCGTCATGTCTTCTTGCTTCAGCTCCAGGAATCGCATCTCCATGTGACTCTGCATACAAACCGGAAAAATAGTTCTCGAAAAAGATTTTCTTAAACCCTTCCCAAGGTATCACACCTTCTCCAGCCCTGGTCTGGTTTGCCACCCACCAGAAGTTAGCTTCACGCTTCAGCATGTAAGTGGCGAAGATTATTTTCTGATCATCACCTACTCGGGCGATAGCGAACGCCTTGTTGATTTCCTTGACCCAAGTTTGAGCTTCGATGGGTTTAGTGGTTCCTTTGAACTCAGGGGGTCCCGCGCTTTTGAAGTCCTTGAAGTGTGCCACTTGGGCCACTGGAGGGTTATTGGCATTCAGGGTTCGATTAAAAGTGCCCCCACTAACATGTCTACAAACTGCGCATACAGATTGATTGATCCCAGCATTCTGCTTTGACCCTCGGGTGTTTGACGACGTCTTCCTCTAGCCATTTATCTATTTAAAATGAACTTAATTTTATTATCTTATCACTTACTCTACAGAATATATCATTCATAAGAAGAGAACTTAATGATCACATCACATACTTAAATAAAAACATATTTATTTACAAACATAACACCAAAGGTATTTCATCGTCTCATGGCGTTAAGCCATTTACATCACTTGAAACCAACATACTTTGTAAAAACCAAAACCAAGCTTTTTTTTCATAGATAAGCGTTATAAATGCTAATAGTAAAAGTTCATTATAATAAACTAAAAGCCCCGCCTAATGGTGTCTTCATGCTCCTCATCCGCTATGATCTCCAGTACCAGCCCTCTGCTTATAACACGTCTAGACCGGTGCTCCTCACTTGGAAAGTGATGCACCCTATGCTGGAACCTTCCATGTGCTGACTTAAACGCGTACTTCGTCTTGTCTATCTTAACCTTCTTATCTCTCACCTCTCCTTCTAAATCTCTAGTTAGCTTCCCGGCCCGAACACGGTCTCTCCTCTCATCTCCCCAGAATGTAGTAATAATCTGCTTGTCAGTTTGGAGACTCTGAATCCTCGACTCTAACCCATTAATGGTATGCCCCAAGTGGGTCCTAATAGCTTCTTTCTCATCCTCTAGCCTATCTGCCTTCTGGTCTGATGCCCGCAGCTTGTTAGCCAGATCCCCATTCCTAATTATCAGGCGGTGCACCAATGCCTCAAGCAATGTTGCAGCTTGCTGCTCCCCCTGATACAGCTCCTCCAACTCATGGACCTTGTCGTCCAACTCCGTAATCATATCCATCAACTCATCCAACAAAGTATCCTCAGGTTCTTCTTCTGAGTCCTCCTCGGGCTCCTCTCCCTCTTCAGGATACTCCTTTGGGTTTGAGTCAGCTGCTGCCTCATCTATAGGCTCAGGTACAGCTGTCACCAACTGCTCACTCACAACGTGGATATCTCTAACCTCCTCTTCTCCTGGCATCCATCAAACAAGACAAAATAACTCGGTTAGTATTTTAAAATAGATGTTTTTGTTTTTAGGAAAAAAATAGATTTGACACAAACCCTAGAACTCTACATGAGTTCATCTCCTTATTTTCTCCATTAACTTCCCTAAGGTTATAGTCTAAGGTTCCCCACCTAAGGTTTATAACCTATTGCTTTGATACCAACATGTGACGCCCCCAAATCCGTGTAACATCAATTACAGGACATGGTGCTCACGATACAATATACATCATCATTTATCTAAGTAACTCTAATAATAATAATAATAATAATAATAATAATAATAATAATAACTATTACATACTTATTCAAAATAAAGTCCCAAGTCTTTACAACCTTTAATAAACTAAAACTTAAACTTAGCGTTTATCGCTACATCACATCATATGCGGAAATATAATTATTACATAAATAACTCTCATCATTTCATCTTAGACTTTCCTTTGTCCTTGCCCGAGCCCTCAGCGTTATCATCCTTAACTGAAAGGTTTAAGCAAGAATGAGCACAAATTGCCCAGCAAGTATATAAAGTAGTTTGAGAACATACATCAGAAGTAAAAGCATTAGTATGAATATTTCTCAACAGTTGAAATAAATATCAAGAGATAAACTGGAATATCAAGATAAGAGTTCTGGAATTCTCAATAGCATACTAATGGGTGTCAGATACCCTGAACATTTCTTTTTTTCATCAAAAACCATCAGACGGTTTAACAATCAAATGATTGTAAACGGTCTCTGCAAGTACTCCAGGTGATCAGCCTATCGTACCCTACATTGTGCATAAGTATAAAGTTTAAACGCATAAGCGTAAATGGGACTATATGCCCGACATCAGTTACCCCGTTATTCGAGTTGTTCATCTTAGTATTCATGCGGGACCTCACCAAAGCAATTTGGATTGGTAAACATTCAATACCTTCAAAGGATTTGAATTGTTCAAACAATATACTACATTTGAATCAATAACATCTAGCTGAAATGAAAGCTAGAAAGCATGCTTGAATGTAGTTCATTAAGGGTATACGAACTTTAAAGTATAGCAGTTACACTAGGAACTGAATAATCATCAATAACGTTTCGCATCACAATTGAAGTTATAGAACTTTACAATAGAGGAGCTTGCACGAATGATTACTTAATCACAAGCCCAAACTTACCCTCACTGCAATCAACTGAATAAGAGTTGAATAAATTCATAATGAAAAATAGGGTAAGAAACTTGCCTTGATCGTTGTTTACCAATAACAGATTAACAGCTTACAGCTATATGCACTTCACGTGCCCTACACAATTGTATAATCATGCACACCAACTATTATCAACGCATAGTAGTTGTAATATAAACTTTACTCTATAATTTTCAGAGTTCACTCTATGATTTTCACTCTACTATCTACACTCTACTATTTTCAGAGTTCACTCTATGATTTTCAGTGTTGACTCTACGATTTTCACTCTACTATCTGCACTCTACGATTTTAAGAGTTTACTCTACGACTTTCATTGACTTTACGATTTTCAGAGTTTACTCTACGATTATCACTGACTCTACGATTTTCAGAGTTTACTCTACGATTTTCATTGACTGTACGATTTTCAGAGTTTACTATACGATTTTCACTGACACTACGATTTTCAGAGTTTAATCTACGATTTTCATTGACTCTACGATTTTCAGATTTTACTCTACGATTTTCACTGACTCTACGATTTTCAGAGTTGACTCTACGATTTTCATTGACTCTACGATTTTTAGAGTTTACTCTACGATTTTATTCCCGCTAATCTAAAGATGATATGACCATGATATTTGGACACAATAAACTTCATACATCAAGGTATTTTACAAAAATATAACATTCATAAAACTAGCATGCTAAGACCACAAACCAACTGCATAGAAAAGTGTGCAAGCACTAGTTTTATACTTAGAAAAAAATTCTGGAATTTCCAAAATTCTGCAGATTTTATTACCTACATGCATGCTTACGATTTTCATAACTTGCTCAATTTAACTATCTTTCCTATGAAATTTGGACAGGTTGTACCTCATGTTACATACTATTTTATAAAATTATTACATACGTTAATCGAGTCATATACACCATGATTCTGAGGCTACGAAAAACCCCAAAAACCACAGATTACTAGTTAAACCCAGTTTGACAAAAATCCATGATTTTGCTTCTAGCATGCAATTAAATTATTCCTAATGTCCATATCATCTACTCTCACATGTTTTCACATTTCAAAACATCAAACTTCAACAAACTTCCACCTTTTTGATTAATTTAGCACCTTAGAGACATTTTATCAAAGGTAGAGCATGCATTGCTTAATTCTTTGATTTTCTATGAATTTGATGCATGATTAACCCATATCTTTTGTTGTTAATGATCTATAATCATCAAACAATAGTAACATGGCAACACAAAGCCACAACAAACTTCTATATGCATTTTCTTCTCATTTTTCTTATAAAAATAAAATGGATTCATGAATTACCTTTTGATGAATTTCTTCTTGGTTTAATATGATGCTCCTTCTCCTTGCTTGTCAAATCCTCAGTAATCCTCCAAAGTTAGTTCTAACTCTCTTAGGCTCTCAATTTCTCTCCATGTTTACTCACTTGGTGGAATTTTCTTAAAAGAAAAGTGTGTTTGTATATATGTATAGCTTTGTTAGAGTCTTTTGATTCCCATAACCCCCAACTCCCATAACCCCCAAATCTAATGATTAGTTACTCACAATACTTAATACTACAATAATATAGTTAATTAATAGGAAGAATGTGGGAGTTAGAGAAAATGAATGTGGGAGTTAGAAAAATAAAAAGAATTTTGATTTTAAGGAATAAAATAAATTACTTCCACCTTAGCTATTATGTAATATACGTATACTCCCTCCCTTATCCCAATTTAATAGTCTCATGGGTCCATCAGTTCAGCTGATTTCTATTATAAAAAAAAATACATATATTATTTTAATCAATTAATAAGCTATTTGACTATTTTACCCTTCGGAACCAAACTTTTCGAACCATATATCGATTCCTACTAAAGTCGATGTTCCGGACATCATGGGACTATCCGTTTAGTCAAATTCATCTCTAAAATTCGTAGTTGACTTTTTCCTCGAAAAATTCAACTTGTTGACTTTGACCAAAAAGTCAACTGTGACACTTTTTCGTGATTACAGTCTATCCTGACTAATTTCGACGTTCCGGACTCGAATACATAGTCCGCGTCTCTAAATTCCTCTCCGAACTCCAGCTCATGATTTAATACCATCCCACGTAATAAAATAGAATAATTCCCTAATTAATTTTATTTAAATAGTTAAATAAAACTAAACCAATTATTTAAATACATCTCATCACATATCTTGAAATAACACATATATGTACCACACACATACATCTAATAAATGAAATCACCCAAAAGTTTCATATAAATTAGTTCATTAATAATTCTTAAATTATATAAAAAAAAATCTCTGGATATTAGAAAAGGTAATTTGGAATAACCACGATGCTGAAGAAGCAACGTGGGAGCTCGAAAGTAAAATGAAGGAAAGGTTTCCTCATTTATTTCTGTAAGAATAATGAGATTCTGGGGAGAGAATCCTTATAAGGAGGGAAGAATGTAACGCCCAAGAATTTTGGATTTTGAATGAATTAAACTTTTATTTGATTATGTTCATTATATGAATTTAATTGCTTTATTCTGTGAGTGAGATGTTCGAAGGCGTTCGATGACCTAGAATATACAGATATGGTTAGTATTCTGGCTTTGTGCTAGGATTAATTGTTGTGACTTATCAGGACAAAAACGAAGGTTTTTTGAGAATGTTTACGTAAAAACACTATTCATCCGATTTCTTTCGGAGCTAGGGTTTGAAATTCTGAGAAACGTGTAATGATAGAATATGAAGATATTATGAAATATTTAATAATATTTTTGTTATGGCAAATGAAGTTTTTGCTTGCGGACGTAAAACTTAAGGGTTTGTGAAAGAGGTTTCCGAAAGGGAAATGAAATGCGTATAGTCATTTTGAATATTATACGTATGAAATACGAGTATTATATTAGTATGAATACGAGTATGGTATGAAGAATAGTACGACGTATAATACGAATATTGTATGAGTATTACACGAAGAAAATACGGGAGTTATACGCATAGAATACGAGACGTATTAATGGAGTATGAGTTAAGGGTTTGGTATAATCTAATTGGACTTAAACCAATAGCAAGCCCAATGAATTATATAAGCAAGCCCAAGTCAAGGCCCAACATTAAGTTATGTCAAGCCCAATCCAAAAAGTAAACCACGGGTCGAACCGGTGGGTCATGGGATGGGTAAAACCCATGGGCCAACCCATGGGAGGATCCATGAGGGACTGGGCCGGCCACTTGATGGCCAAGTAAAGGTAATACTTGATCACCAAGTACTTTACTTGGTGATAAAGAGATGGAATAGTAAGGAGGTGCCATTTAGACCATTTTGCCCCTCATTTGAATTTCTATAAATACAAAGCTTGGGTTGAGTATTTGTTGTTTTGAAAATCTTGTTCAACCTATATTGAGAGAGAGAAAAGCTAGAAACTTTTAATCATTCTACTTCCAAGCAAACCAATAGACGTTTATCAAGAACGTTAATTACTTCAAAGGTAAATTTTCATAAACCGAAATCTTCATCTTTTTCGATTTCTTTTTCGTAGAAGAATCGTAGATTGGTGGATCATGTTTATTGAGGAGATATAAGGATTTCTATTAATGACCAAATCATTGATAGGTCATGACCAAATAGAAATCGTAAGTGTTTATTTAAGTTAAAAATCGTAAAAAATCTTGAACATGAACTTAGTTATGAATGAACGATTTAAAAACCGATAGAGCTAAGGAATGTGCCTATTGTTTGGTTAGGATGACTATGATGAATCAATGGAGTTTTCCATTTTATTTGGCTTATAGAACACGAGTTACGAAGTTATGGCGAATTTTGTGAAAATAGACGTTAAACGTCGAAAACGTAAAAATCTCGGATTAAAGGTAAAAAGTTGTCGTGTGACTTGAAAACGTTGGTTTTCCAAGGTCAACACGTGAGATAAGGTAATTAAGAGTCGTTGGCGCAAGAATCGTCGCATTCTAACTTATAACGAAGATAACGAGTATTGAACGGTCAAAAACGTTAAACGAACGCTTAAAAATGAACTTAAAGGTAAATTCTGAGTTAACAGATTCGAAAATGTTAAATTCTTATATAAACACGTAAAGAATGTGATTTGTGAGTTGTAGGCTTTCGAATGGGTCAATTTGGATGTAAACGAAAAAATTAAGAAGTCGAGAGTTTCATAAGAAAAGCAAAACTATTTTGGCGATTGGTGCGTGGGCGCGGCCAGTGGCGCCAACCCATTAATATAATGGTCGCGCCCATGAACGCCGGATCCGACCGAGTACCACCGCTAACTTCATGGCATGTACCGAGTTAGTACTAGGGATGTCGGCGTCATGACGTCGGCGATAAAAAATGTTAACCAAGTTAGGTTTTGTTCCATTTGAATATAGACTTAAGGTAAGACATTGAAGGTGCTTAATGTACATAATAAGACGGAACTTAAATCACTTATAAGGTGATAATGTAAGAAGATTTGGTAAGGTTTAATTGGAATTAAATGAAGAACGCGAGAACGTAATAAGTAAACCGTAAATGAGGTTCAACATTGGTAGTTCACCAATGATGATCGAATGTCGGTTAGTAATATAAGAACGTTAATGAGCTGTAACAAAGTATAGAAAGTCGAATCGACTTTAATAACGAAGTTAATTCAAGTAAGACATAGAAGAGAAAGAAGTTGGTTATAGGCAATAAAGTTAGTTTGTTTGATAACTAATTACAGTGTGCTATGGGAATATATCATGTAGATCCTGTAAAGACTGAGAATTGTTGAAATTTTTATTCGAAGATGCTTGAAGGCAAGTCTTTCTGAACGCTTGTCTAACCTTCGTGTTAGCCAAGTTTTCTGTGATGCATGTCATAAGATGCATGAATGGTTTTAAAGAAAGAGTCAATGCTTGTTTGAACTCGGCTAGACTAATACTAAAGAGTTGATTCATTTGTTTACAAGCCTTTCGATACAGAACTGTTAACGCTATCATATGCCAAGTATTTGGTACATATGAGAAGGTAAGTTTGTCTATGTACACACAAACAGTATTTTCATCGATTATTCGATGGGCACGCGAGGTTGCCAAATGTTGAACGTAAATACGTTTAACGTAAGAGTGTTGATCAACATAGAGTACAATAGGCTGATCACCTAGAAGTGCTTGTAAGTAAAGACGGATGGATGGCCTTAAGCCGGATGTCCTTTTCAAGTATGAAAACGGAAAGAGTATGGTCATGGTCTGTTGACCAGTTCAGAATTCCTAAGCTATTGTGTATATACTTTGGAATTGTTGTTATGACATAAGAAGTACTAGTCAAATTATTCATAGTGCTTCATTGTTAATTATTCAGTTATTGAAGTAAAGCATGTAATTATTAATGTGATATTCATATGATTCTTTGTTAAGACTTGATGAGCTAGTTATGCTCATTCTTGCTTGAACCATATGTTTGCAGCTAAAGCCGAACAAACGGAGAGTTCTAAGAGAGATAAAGGCAAAGCTAAGATGGACAATTAATCGTCCTGTAATAGATTAGTGTAGTTGTATGTAATATACTTATGAAGAACAACAAATGTATTCGGTTATGAACCTGGGAAGGGATTTATTACAAATATAATATAAAGATAGTAATTACACTCATTTTGTTGTTATCTCAATGGAATGATTGTATGGATTGTAGTATCGTGGAACACCATTTGTCGGGTTGGAAGCTACCCAAATTTGGGGGCGTCACAGTTTATGCTCAGGTAATTTTCTTAGGAAGCTATGCAAGAAAGAGGAGAGAGAACAAAAGATCCTCCATGAGAAGAAGAAGAAAAACAAAGGTATACAATTATTTTTTTCCTAAGCTTTCCTCTAATTTATTTTATGGATTTGATGAAAGGGGTTTATAATATGGATGTATAAAACCCTTTAATCTATGTGATTTATAGGAAATCAAGTATGGATCTACCCATATTGGGTGTTGATTTGGTTGGAATCAAAGGGAAAGAAAAATATTTTTTTTAGTTTTGAAACCTTAACTTTTATATACTTTAAAAATCCATCGTTTTTTGATCTACACCTTATTTTTGCGATCCGTCGAAGAGAGGTGTTAGATATATGTGTTTACTAGTAAACTCAAGTGGTAGAACTCAAAAATCACGTTTCTAAAAGTCGTGGGGTGGGTTTTGGTGAAAACAGTTCCATTTTTTTGGAACTGTTTTGGATTAGTCTGCCTCGAGGTCAGTTTCGTACACTTTGTGTGCTTTAAAAATTCAGAAATAATTTGAAGTGTAAATATCAGAAGATATGAAGGTCCTATAAAAATTTGAGAATTTTTAGCCATACAGTTTGAGAGTTATGGATTTTACGGCTAAGGACAATATTTGAGAAGATACCCAAATAACTCTTTGTGTATAAGTCCAAAATTGCAAAAATTTTACTGGAAGTACATGTATATAATAGGAGCTAACCCTGAAAATTTCAAAATTTTTGGAGCTAATCTCGATTTATGAAAAATCTAAGAATATTTGGCTATTATGGACTATTTAAAAATAGTAGATGGATTTTTAAAATTCTGAGAAAAATATATGTTCAATGTGGGACTATATTCTACAAAATCCCAGAAAAGAAATATTTTTGAGATTGATTTGGTATTTTTCATTTAAATGATGTTATATGGATAAATGAGTTTAATTAAATTTGTGATGTCAAAAATATAGAAAATGAGATTTTCCGATTTGAGACCCTTAAGTATGTTTTATGCAGATTTTTGGTGGAGGTTTGGGTCAGGTGGTGAAGAGTTGATGTGTATGACATTTTAGAGTGCTTAAATGAATTAATTAAGGAAATGATTATGACTACGGATTAAATGAAATTCGTATTGAGAAGGAAATTAGGATTAAGTGGGGATTTCAATTGAGGACTCATGTCAGCAGCTAAGTTGTATGATTCTTCGTATGGGAGGAGAAATGTACTTGGTGTAACAACCACTTAGTTTTTTACATTGATAATAATTAAAATGTTTGCTTCGCGCTGTGTGTTATATGCGTGTTAAGAAGGTGATTCTTTTATCATGTGTATAACAGATAGATAGAATATAGGTAGAGAATATAAGGTTAAGTTGCGAGTTCTTAAAACTCATACTTATGGTAAGTTCGTGACTCAGAATTATATGAAATGTTTATGAACCCCTCAGCGAATGGACGCCAAAAGTCTGACTAGGATAAGTTCATAAACTCATATGATTGTGGAAAGTTCTTGAACTCATAAGTGTGGTAAGTTTGACGAATTGGGTATAGTTTTGTGTGAATGGATTATTAAGGATAATAGGAATAAATAGATTACTAAGAAATTGATCATTAGTGGAGACATTAAGTTTTCCCAATCTACTAGCTATGCTAGACTTTGAAAATTTTTTGACATCAAGCTAAATATGCACTGTGTGCTTTTGAAAATGAATTTTATTCTCAACTCTTGGTGACCATTGTGTATGTGTGGACTTCGAACCACCAGCACCTCGTTACCTATTGAGATGATTAAACTGATTTGTAATGATTTTTGAACGGTTTAAAGAATAGTCTATGCTACTTGTTTCAGCTAGACGAAAATGATTTGAAATATCAAAATGAATTTTATTTATCATTATTGTACCATGTAACCTGGTGCAAAGATGATAAAAGTTAATGGAGTTGTAAATAGAGGAATACTTAGTGTTAAATTCGATTGAAAAATCATTGTCCCACTATTGTATGATGTGTTATGACAAAGTCATACAATGAAAGCATCCTCAAACGGGCTATTAAATACAGTACAGTATCATGACGTCGTTTTCAAAAATATTTTCAAAATTTTAATTTGCCAACGGGGTTTTGGCTATACATTAATATTTTGATTGAACTTGATTATTGGTATGAGTCCAAGCTATTTGATTCGGCTAGACCAATGTTTATAAAACTCTAAGCGTTCTTTCAAAATTTTCCCGAACCAAAATTGTTTTGGTGCGGATTCCGATAAAGACTGAGGTAAGAAAAATTTGTGCGCCTAAGGCGGATAAGAGGAACGGGGAAAAATTGTTCCACCAAAGCGGTGATTGATCGATCACAGGGGCATACACGGCTAATCACCCTCTCGTATACATTAGTTATGACGGTTTGCGGATGAATTTATGTATAAACCTTTTCGAAAATGAAAGTTCATAGTCTATATGACTCCTCAGCACAATTTGAAATGTTTAACTCTTGTGACTGGTATTTTGGGTAGCATGTGATGCTGTGTATATAAGGTGTAAGATGAATTTCGAGGATAAAATTCTTAGAAGAAGGGGTGAATGTGACGACCCGAGAATTTTGACAATTTATTAAAATCTTAAATGATTAAAATAAAGGTTAAAGGATAATTCCTAGAGTGGAAATAGAGTAATAATAAAAATAAATTAAGAAGGACCTAGATGGTTTATTATTTGATTGAGAATAGAGGAATTATGGGTTATAAAATTAAGGATAAGGTACTACAATACCTATAAAGTTTGGTGACCTAATATGTAACAATCAAGAATTTTATTTACAATTTTAAATATTTATTGAATTAAATAAATATTTTTAATTGATGTGTTTGTTGTTTAGTATATATTTGTTGGATTATTTATTAGTAAGTAAATAATTCATGAGTTATAGAAATTAACTTAATTAAGATAAAAGAGTGATGAATTAAATTTATGAGATAATACTCTAAATTAACTCAATAACTAAATTAGAGAGTTATTAAGGATTATATGATTTATTATAATGTTATTTAATTTGATTTTTGTAATTAAAGTGATGTTTTAATTTATTAAATAAAATTATAATTATAATGAAAATTATAATTTTATTGTATTGGTTTATGTGGTAAATGGATTTAATGAATTGTTATTAGATTTAATTTAATTTTAATATGAGAATATTTTTAAATAATGTGTTACAATAAATATGACTTATGAAAATAGATTAAAAGAGTTTTAATTTGGTTTTACCAAACAAAGCCTTTGAGCTTTTTAAATTCTTATTTTAATCTTGTTTTGCCAAATAAGGCTTAAGGAATGATTAAGTCATTATTTTAATTAGTTTTTCCAAAAAAAAGCCTTATGGCTTTTGAATTAAAAAAAATTAATAATAAAATATAATATAATAAATATTACATAATTAGTATATTTATTATTATGACTGTTTTATACGTTTTATGTTTATTCTTGCGTCTGTTTTATTTTATGTAAGAAGTTTTGGCCTAAGCCTGAGAATGTAGGAAGAACAAAGAATAGGGGAGAAATTGAGAGAAAAATAGAAGAAATCCTTTGTTAAATTGAGAAGAATGTGTTTTGTGAGAATCAAAGGAAGAAACAAGAAGATTGTTTAAGCTTTATGGCTAATCAAAGGTAATAACCTAGCGCTAAAACTCTACTTTTCGATTGCTTGAGTTTTTCTTTATAAATGAATTTTGGTGGAGGATTTGTCAAGAAATTGGATTATATATATTCTTAGATATGTATAATTTGTTCTATTATTAAGTTTTCAGTAATTAGGTTCATGTGATTATGTATTAAAAGAAGAAATTTAGTTTTTGTTTTATATATGATACGACTTATTTTGGAGTCAAAATTGTTAGTTAGTTCATGAATAGAATCTGAAATTGGTGCTAGATATTGTTAGTATATTGAAATACGAAATCAACGAAAGTTGAATGAATCGAAATGGTTGAGAAATGAATTTGTAGTGAACGAACTCGCTAAATTGTCAAAACATGAACAATTAGTATGAACATGAGTTGTAAATTCATATTTGGGTTAGTTAATGTTTATGTTAATTGTTGGGTATTTGGTATTTTGTAGTTTTATGAGTTACAAACCCATAGAATAGAAAATGGACTAATTTGGATGAGTATAACTCATGTTATGAAAATCGGAAGGGGTAGGGTCTCACGTAAAATTACGAAAAGCAGTGAGGGGTCATCTTTGCCTTCGAGAACGCAATACGCTGCCCCCAAGGCCAATTGGGCGCGACTTCTGTTGAGCATCGATGGCGGTGAACTGATCTGACCTACTGTAGTAAATTAAACATAACGTTTTCATACAAACTCCGATTGAGGTTATTTACGATGATCCGGAACGAGGACGAATAGACCTACAACATTTGTTCTTTAAGTGTTTCAGTTTGAGGTTGTTACGAAGGGTCAAAATAGTCATCTTTAAGAATGTTACGTATTCGGAGGCGATTGGAGGCCGTCAAGCGAGCACATACGCAAGTATAGTGCTCCCAACGATGGAATATGTCATTCTAAGTGATGTAACATGAAAATGCATGATATTATACATGACATATAAGATTTCCTTGCTCATAATAGAAAGCATTGGCATGACTTAGTAGGTGTATTGAAAAGAAACTTAAAGATTTTGAAAACAAACCTTCTGGAAACTTATGTTCTATAAGTTTTGAACTTAGTGGTTTATAAACATGATTGTGTTTAAATATAAATGAGCATGATATGGTGTTTATAGTGTCTTTGTTCATGATTAAACTTGTTAGACCTTGTGATTAGAGAAATTTCAAGAAAAGCTTAGTATAATAAGCTAATGAACATGAATGCTATAGGATATAGTTTTTTTTGAACTTGAAAAGATGTTAACATGACTTAGTTACTTATGGTAAGAGTTTCAAAGTTGATTTACATGCGCTATATTGCATCATTCATGTAAAAAGATTTCAAAGGCAACCTCGAGCATGTTTTCGAACTTAAGTTGCATTAAATATGAGTATTTAGATTCTAAAGGCTTGAGATGCCATGTTACATTTTATTATGTCTCTAAACATGATTCATAGGTAATGGACATAAAGATGATTTAATCAAACATGAGTTAAAGCATATTTCAAAGTGTTAAACAATGCTAGGTATGAATGAATGATATGAACATCATGATCATATGTATTAACAGATTGTGAGACCTCTATATATAGAAAATATGACCAAAGTTATAAAGCATGATAAATACATAACCTTTTATGCTTTAATTTAGTGGAAAGTCATGAACTAAAACTTGTAAAAATGAACTCAAGAATGGTCATATGCTTATGTAAGAACCTCTAACATATATGTATGTTAAAGTATAAGTGAATAGGTGTGTTAGAGTTGGACATAAACATGAAGTGCAAGCTCAACCACAGTGCACTTGAGGGGACACGGTATGATTCTGCCCTTGTCCCTAAGCTAACTTCGACGAGACGCAAATGCGCCACATGGCAATGATGCTTTATTATTTTAACTATGAATCCAGACCTTAAAGCGTGTAGGTATGAATTTCTAAAGTTGTAATACTTGACATAGATGATGTTTTAAGCATAAGAGCATGTAATGATTATATAAAACACAGAGTTGTTAAATTTTGCAAAATGTAAGAACTTTGTGAATCGTGCATCTATGAGTTTGAAATGTGCAACGAACACATAGTGAGTCAAGTGTGTAATAGATATATATATATATGAACGTTGATGTAAAGTACGAGTGGTTAAATTATACCTATACATACCTAGCTATTCTAAGAGTATGATGAGAAAATAAAATGTAGGTTTTACAAACCTAGTTAGGAAATAATGTAACATTATTATTATATTAAGAATGTATGAAATATATGACTAATGGATGTGAATCCATGATTATATAACTGTGTAGGAATACACGGCGATGCGAGATACTAGTTAGCGGTTAAGTAAGTAGTTCATAAACTACGAATCAAGCAATCTTTCAGTTTCTATTTGCTATTTGAACTTGATGATTAACTATTTTAAATCTTTATTGCAAAGAGCATGATGTGTTATTTATATGTTGAAAGTATGAAATGTTAAAGTCAATTTATGACTACGTTAATTGATTAAAGCTTGCTGATTGAGTAAGGAACTCAATCTTTATACTTGGTATATGAAATGCAACATGTATGTTATATGTTGAGCATGTTATTATGTGCTATGTGAAAGTAGTATGCACACAAGCCAATCATGTTTGATGATAAAGCATATACTTTGTAACAATCTTATTCATTTATTAATAAAAAGTATTAATTTATTAAAGGCTTTTAAATTATCTACATGATGTTGTTTTATAATATGTGATAAACCCATAGTTTTAAGCAATGCTTTTAGAATAATGATGATGATCATTCTAATGAGATCTAAATTCTTAGAAAGCTTAAAACTAAAATAGTTCCCAATCATTGGATTACTAAATTGGGGATTAGTGAATCCGGATAGATTGGTACATACGTTGCTTGCTCATTGGATGAGGATGATTGATCTCATGATCATTTGTGTGGAGACACTAAAACAAGTATGTAGGTGCTTATTAGAGAATAAGTTCACCTTTGAGCGTGGCTCGCTAAGGAATACCTAATGGAGTTTTATTTGCTGTCGATGGGAATCCTCAGAGTGATAGTAGTACAAGTAATCCTTGGACTTGAGATCATTATAGTATCTTGTGTATGATGAGTTATACTTTGACTTATTCCTTAAGACCCTTAGGGTATATCAAAGGGTATGCTTGGGTATAATAAGTTATACATGGAGATAATGTATGATCAATAAAGAATCTACCACTTCTAATAAAAGAAGAGAAATGTCCTATGTGATTCGATAAATGACAACCCAGTAGTCCTTGGCCAAGGCAGAATGAAATTAGAAATGAGTTTCTAATTTGCATTATTTGGTGTTGTGCATTTAAGAGTCGAAATACATATAATTAAATAAAATAAGACTTGACAGTAATTCCATGTCTTATATTTAATTGGGACATTGTATGGTGGAAGGATTGAATTGTCAGTAACTATTTACTCAAAGGTTCTTTAATGATTAATGTTGAAATCTATATTATCTGGAAAGTCGTTGATCATTAGGGAGGCTTATCCTTATTGTAGAATAAATATTATTTATTTAAATAAATTAATTGTTTAATTTATTTATTTAAATAAGATTAGAATTGTTCTAATTGATTTATTCACAACCTAGGTTTAATATGGAGAACCTAAAGGGTCACACCATAAAAGGAAGAATAATTATTTAAGAAGTTAATGGTATAATCGTAATAATATGTTAAGTATATTTAATTTAATCTATGGTGATAGAATAAATTAAATAGCTTAATATTTATTATTTAATATTTTAGAAATATTAAATATAAATTAATAAGAGGAGTCTTATTAATATTATTACAATTATTATTATTTTAATTTCTAAAAGAGTTTAGGAATTAATTTAATATAAGTACTCTCATTTATTCCTAATAGGATTAGGAGAAAATTAGTTAAAAGAGTTTAATTAATTATCCCTAATCAGATTAGGGAGCTTAATTAATTAAAAGAATTTAATTAAATAAATAAAACCCAATTCCTTAATTGTTAAGGTGGGTTGCCCACATCTATAAATAAGAGGAGTCTTATTATGGGTGGTGGGGTTGGTTGACTTTACAACAACGACATAATTTCAATTGTTGGGAGAGTACACCTTTTCTATAGAGATAGAAAAACTAGGGTTTAGCCAACCACCCTTCTTCTTGAATTTTCTTCTTCCTTGGTGGATCACCTCTGAGGAGGCCAAACATTTGGGTGGCTAACGTTGATCGAAAGGAAGGAACCAAACCCGTGGATTCAAGATTGACGCGAAAGGATTTGGAGGTGAACTTATGGCGAGGAAGCTCGATCTTCAAGGGTATGATTTATTCTTTATCTTTTCGTTTAATTAATAATTATGCATAAAGGGTGATCCGGGTTTATGGTTTGTAAATAATTTTAAACTCTGATTTTTACACGCTTCCGCTAATTTTTGCAATTTTGATTGCGTTATGAATATTACAAACCTAACAGTGGCATCAGAGCCAAACCTTTATGTAAATTATTAATTGTTCAGATTTGATATGTATATTGATATGTGTTTAGAACAATTTAATTGGGCATAATTTAATTGTATAAAAAAAAAAAAAAAAAAATGAACGCTGCGATTTTTTATTTTTTTTGCTTCCTACATTCCCATTAATTCCGTGCTTGATTCTAGTTTCTATCTATTTAGTATATTATTATTATATATATACTATATATACTGTACAGCACGGCAACAAAAAAAAAAAGGGAACAAAAATCGGCAGAAATAATTTTTTTTGGGAAGCAGGACACCAACGGAAATAAAGTTAAAGGATGCAAGATTCGTTATATATATATATATATATATATATATATATATATATATATATATATATATATATATATATATATATAGATTCTAACGCTTGCAATAAAAGGAAAGTGACGCACGAAAATTTCCAATGACTTGATGCTTAGGATTCTAAGTTAACTTATATATATATATATATATATATATATATATATATATATATATATATATATATAAGTTAACGTAATATATATATATATATTATTCTTAATTATTTTATAATTAAAATAAAATGTTTATTTTAATTTTAAAATAAAAGTTTATTTTAATTTTAAAATTGAATATATATATAATTATTTTAATCTTAAAATAAAAGTTTATTTTAATTTTAAAATAAAGGTTTATTTTAATCTTAAAATAAAAGGTTTATTTTAATTTTAAAATTAGAATTTCATGCTAACTAATTAGAGTTGGAATTGGATTCCATGATAACTAATTGGAGTTGAAATTAGATTCTATTTTTCCTAAAATAAAGGAGTTTATTTAGATATGAAATAAGATTTCATATTATTCAAAATAAAAGAGTTTATTTGTGAATAGGAAAGAGAATCCTAATTTTCTTAAATAAAGGAGTTTATTTAGATATGAAATAAGATTTCATATTATTCAAAATAAAGGAGTTTATTTGTGAATAGGAAAGATAATCCGTGTTTCCTTTAATATTTTTATTACATGGAATTGGATTCCATAATTAATTAAAATAAAGGAGTTTATTTTGATTAAAGATTTTGATTAAAATAAAATAGTTTATTTTATTCAAAATTGGATAAATTAAAATAAAATAGTTTTATTTTGATTTAAATTTGGATTAAAATAAAGGAGTTTATTTTGATTCAAAAATAGATTTTATACTAACTAAATTTGCCCATTAAATGATATCAATATATATATTAAATGTTTATTATTCATAAGATGAATGTTATTTATTGATGCATATGGTGATGTGTATGATAATAAATGGGATTAATTATGGACTATTGATTAATATGAGTGGATTTTATTTTAGTTGGATGCATGAATGTATGGGTTTTATTAAATGGGGTCTGCGACTGCGTCTTCTCTAATTTTTTCGAATGTAAATTCTATCTCCCTCCTATGTACTTCCCTTATTTGTTGATCAAGGTTTCTATTTATTTTAAAATAGTTTTGTAATAGGAATAGTTAGAATTAATTTTGAAAAATTGGAGATCAAGGAGCAAGGAGAAGCGATTGAAGACCCGCTTTGTAATGGAGCAGGGTTTAAATGTAATAGTTATATTTAAATATTATTTCTTGCACCCTTAGGGTTTGACCTTTTGGTTCACTTGGTGGCTCTAGTGAACCAAACTAGAATAAAAGTCCATAATCAATCCGTAGAATATAGTATTCTATATGTGCATGCTTATACTATATATATTATATATTATGCAAACATGCTTCGCATGTTCATTAATATAACGCGTATTTTATATATATATGTAAATGCTACGCTAAACAAGATGAGACAAATTAATAACAAACCCCTCAAATTTTTATATTAAGTCCTAAGCGTTCAAAGATATTTGGAATATCGAACGCATTAAGCCTTCTAGCATGATAAAATTAATAGAGTATTAAATATTTAATATGAGTTTGTTGTGTCACCACAAGGCAAGTATTAAGTATTTAAGATGTTAATTTATCACATTTGATGCTTATAAAGAAAATTGAACAATATTGTTTTGTTGTGTCACCACAAGGATGATATTTTTCTTTTTTGAATATATGGAGTGCTAGGTCGGACTTAACTTGGATAATTTTGATTCGGATGTGCCACCACTTGATCAAAATAATCTAAGAGGCAAAAATAAAAGGAGTTACATAGTTGATGTAATTGACAAAAGTTGTCTACCTATTTATTTATATATAGTTTGTTGTGTCACCACAAGACTATATACATTTGAAATGGGATCATTATTCTCACTAGCAAATCTTTAATTAGATTTTGCCGAACTATATAAGTGAGGGTAATATAGTTTGAAGAAAATAGTGGGAGATACCAATTTAAAACAAGACCTAATTTATTTTGGTAATTAATAATAGAATGTATGTTAAAATGTTGTTAATTACAAATTCATTTACGAAATTTTACAATGTCTAAAATTATTATCACCTGCAAAGCATATTAGATGCTAAATTAACGGGCATCAAGAATTAAACGGATTGGTTAAGGAATTTGAGAATAGTTGTCATAGTTGAAAAGCTATCTTATGTCCTTAATCGCCTATCCTCGCAATGGTTGCGCATACAATGCCTCGAGGAAGAGATTGCAACTTTTAGAAAGTGGCAAGATGATGCACGATTGGCTCATGCATGCATCATGCTCGCATCCATGAGTAACGAGCTTGCCACAAGATGAAACTATGGATGCTCTTACTATTCCCCGCACATCAAGTAGTTGATGGTGAGGAAAGTAGGGCCGATAGATATCGAGATATCTAAGGAGCTCTTCGATCTAGAATGGCCATGGCACTATAAATGCAGACATAAAAGTTCTTAACATAATCAATATGATTGATCAATTAGGACAACTGGTTTTGTCATGGATGGAGAGTTGAGCCAAAATTTGATCTTGCACTCACTCCGGACTCCTTTCACAATTGTTGTGAATTTTCATATGAACAAGCTAGATATCGGTCTCATTGATTTGCTTAACATATTGAAAAATGTTGAGTCACTTTCAACCAAGAAAGATCAAGTCTTCTTGGTAGGGGCCAAAGGATCTTCCGAAAAGAAGAACGATTCAAAGAAGGTAAATAGAAAGGCATAAACAAAGGATAATAAGAATAAAAGCGTCACGGATAGCAAATGAGTTTGCTTCCCTTTCGCAATAAGCCCTGGACACTTTGGAAAGAAAGCGTGAGAAGCATCTTGCGCGAGGCTAACCAAAGAAGCTTAGTGAAGTTTCTACACAAATACAATTTTGTTCATAATTTAAAATAAATTTTTTAAGTCAAGGTTCTACTTGGGTATTGGATCTGACTTTGGTTATCATAAATATAGATTTATGAAGGGACCAACAGAAGTAGAAAGCTAAACAAATATAAGTAATCCTATGTGCGGAAATGTAGCAAAGGTTGCCATATTAGCCATAGAAACTTATAGTTTAGCAATGCCTACGAGCAAATCTATTAAGTCAATAAGTTGTTATTGTATTCCGGTTCTTGTTAAAATATTATTTCCATTTTATTGTTGGACAATAAAATCTTTGGTATTATAATTAAGAACAATTGTTGTTCTATTTATAATAATAATGTTTTGTATAGAATCGAATATTACTTAATGGATTTTGTATACTTGACTTACGTGAAAAATATATTTTGCAAAATTGAACAAATTAGTATAACAAAAGGAGATGATCATTCAAAGAGTTGAATGTGTGTATTTCTTTGAAATACAATTATGAATTATTTAAAAGGTTCAAAGAATTGAAGTGAAACAAATTGGCAATGTATTAAGATTCTTTGATTAGATCAAGGAATAAATACTTGTGCAATAAGTTTCTGGATCATCTCAAATGGTTTTCTCATAATGGACACATCCTGATACGCAATAATTGATTGATGTATTTGAATGGAAAAATCGTACCTTGTTAGACATGGAGCGGTCCATAATGATTTTACCGACATTCTAGTATCCTTCTAGGATCATGTTCTGGAAATGGCTGCATATCTACAAAAAGGGTAACCTCGAAATCCAGCTCCAAGACTCCATAAAAGTTATGGACAGGGAGGATTCCTAATCTTAAGTATGTTAAGATAAGGGGTTGTCCAACTTATGTGAAACGCTTTCAAAGGATAAGCTTGGGACAAGATTTGACAAATATAGATTTGTGGGACATCCTAAAGTAAGTTTAGGGTAAATGTTCTATAATTCTACTTAGCAAAAGGTGTTTATTGCGAAACACGCTTCCTTCTAAGATAAAGGTGTTTATCAATGAAGGGGCTAGTGGGAGGATAATAGATCTTGAAAAGTTCAAGAACCACAAAACACTATAAGTCAAATAAGAGGAACCTATAGATAGACCTGTTGTACCACAACCGAATCGTAAATCTGGAATAGTACCAAAGATACCTAGGAGGTATGGATTCATCATAGATGATGATGATGAGGTACACATCATGGAAGATGATGATCCAATTACATACGATGAGGTAAGAGTTCTAGTGTGTACAAAAGGGACAGTGGGAGCGCCATGACATTCCTAATATTATATGTTGATATACTACGGATAAGGAATGACATACTAATGCTATAATCAGTAAAGATAAAGTTGTCTAAACATTCCTCCATGAATGATTTGGGAAGAGTATCTTAATTGGGGATGCAAATCTATATAGATAGATTTAAGAGGATGCTCGACTTAACTCAAGGAACGTATATTCATTTGATGCTAAAGTTGTTTAGCATGGCAAACTCCAAGAGATGTCTCATATAGATGAGCTATGGAGTGTATCTCTTAATAGTCCCCACAGACTCACGAAAAGAGAGTCGCATGAGTGACTATCATGTATGCAATGAAATATACGAGACCGATGTTGATCACCATATTCGGAGAAGTTCACTATGAGTCGATGAAAAACATCTTAAAGTGCTTAACCGCACTAAGGATGTGATCATATTCATGGTTGGTCCGAATTAAAACTAGAGGGCTTAATGACTCAAGTTTTCGAGATGCACCAAGATGATGAAAAAATCTACTTTAAGGTAAAGCGTTATCTTGAACGATTAGTGCGATTGAATTGAAAGGTTCCAAACAAAGAAAGAGTTCTTTGGTTTAGTGATAAAGACAAAGTATATAGCTATAAATGAAGCTCCAAGTTGATTGTTTGGATTAAAAGTTCATTACAGAACTAGGAATAGTTCCTAAGTCTCATCTTGGATCTAAACATGTGTTGTGGCACTTTCATTTGATTATTAGAATCATTGAAAGATGGGAAATCACTATAGAGATAGTGGACTCTCATGAACAACATTACATATCCATTAATTAAAGCTTATCCAACAGCAGGATAATCGTCACTTAGAGAAGAAGAGTATGAGATACCATGACGATTGGCTTTAGTGCAAGTGGGAGATTGAAAGTAGTATGCACACAAGCCAATCATGTTTGATGATAAAGCATATACTTTGTAACAATCTTATTCATTTATTAATAAAAAGTATTAATTTATTAAAGGCTTTTAAATTATCTACATGATGTTGTTTTATAATATGTGATAAACCCATAGTTTTAAGCAATGCTTTTAGAATAATGATGATGATCATTCTAATGAGATCTAAATTCTTAGAAAGCTTAAAACTAAAATAGTTCCCAATCATTGGATTACTAAATTGGGGATTAGTGAATCCGGATAGATTGGTACATACGTTGCTTTCGCTTCATTGGATGAGGATGATTGATCCCATGATCATTTGTGTGGAGACACTAAAGCAAGTATGTAGGTGCTTATTAGAGAATAAGTTCACCGAACGTGGCTCGCTAAGGAATACCTAATGGAGTTTTATTTGCTGTCAATAGGAATCCTTGTAGTGATAGTAAGTCAAGTAATCCTTGGACTTGAGATCATCATAGTATCTTGTGTATGATGAGTTATACTTTGACTTATTCCTTAAGACCCTTAGGGTATATCAAAGGGTATGCTTGGGTATAATAAGTTGTACATGGAGATAATGTATGATCAATAAAGAATCCACCACTTCTAATAAAAGAAGAGAAATGTCCTATGTGATTTGATAAATGACAACCCAATAGTCCTTGGCCAAGGTAGAATGAAATTAGAAAGGAGTTTCTAATTTGCATTATTTAGTGTTGTGCATTTAAGAGTCGAAATACATATAATTAAATAAAATAAGACTTGTGAAGAATTCCATGTCTTATATTTAATTGGGACATTGTATGGTGGAAGGATTGAATTGTACTGATATTATTTACTCAAAGGTTCTTTAATGATTAATGTTGAAATCTATATTATCCGGAAAGTCGTTGATCGCTAGGAGGAGGCTTATCCTATTGTAGAATAAATATTATTTATTTAAATAAATTAATTGTTTAATTTATTTATTTAAATAAGATTAGAATTGTTCTAATTGATTTATTCACAACCTTTAATATGGAGAACCTAAAGGGTCACACACCATAAAAGGAAGAATAATTATTTAAGAAGTTAATGGCATAATCGTAATAATATATTAAGTATATTTAATTTAATCTATGGTGATAGAATAAATTAAATAGCTTAATATTTATTATTTAATATTTTAGAAATATTAAATATAAATTAATAAGAGGAGTCTTATTAATATTATTACAATTATTATTATTTTAATTTCTAAAAGAGTTTAGGAATTAATTTAATATAAGTACTCTCATTTATTCCTAATAGGATTAGGAGGAAAATTAGTTAAAGGAGTTTAATTAATTATCCCTAATAAGATTAGGGAGCTTAATTAATTAAAAGAATTTAATTAATTAAATAAAACCCAATTCCTTAATTGTTAAGGTGGGTTGCCCACATCTATAAATAAGAGGAGTCTTATTATGGGTGGTGGGGGTTGTTGACTTTTTCAACATACGACATAATTTCAATTGTTGGGAGAGTACACCTTTTCTATAGAGATAGAAAAACTAGGGTTTAGCCAACCACCCTTCTTCTTGAATTTTCTTCTTCCTTGGTGGATCACCTCTAGAGGCCAAACATTTGGGTGGCTAACGTTGATCAAAGGAAGGAACCAAACCCGGTGGATTCAAGATTGAACGCGAAAGGATTTGGAGGTGAACTTGTACCTGAGGAAGCTCGATCTTCAAGGGTATGATTTATTCTTTATCTTTTCGTTTAATTAATAATTATGCATAAAGGGTGATCCGGGTTTATGGTTTGTAAATAATTTTAAACTCTGATTTTTACACGCTTCCGCTAATTTTTGCAATTTTGATTGCGTTATGAATATTACAAACCTAACACTATGTGATGCATGAAAACTATTAGATCTTGTTGGGCTGACGAGCTCAACCTTGCAAATAACCATTTTTTGCAGGTTAAGGATTGAAGGTAACACTATGTGCTACTTGAATGACGTGGATCAAAAATAATACATGAAGATTAATATTTTAGCTAAAGTTGTTATTTCTTTATACCATGATTAAGATTCATGAGATGTACTCAATGTTTTATGATGTATAGTTTTATGTTGAGTTGTAAAGCTAAAGTTAGAGTTATCTGATATATAAAGGTTATCAGATTGAAATGTAAAATTTTATATAATAACAGTGATAAAGCAAATCATAAAATAATATTGATTCAAAGACATGTAGATGATAATGGTTTTGATTCAGGTAATTAAAGTAAGAAGACATAAAAGTTTAAATTATTCCATATTTTATAAAGTTTAACATCGAATAATGATGTAAAATCAGAAGGTAGATGTGTTATTAATGACCAAAGTTGAGAATTAAATTGTATGCATTTTGGGGTCGTTACAGTTGGTATCAAAGTTGTAGGTTATAAATCTTAGGTAAGAGTACCCTAGGCTATAACCTTAGAGAATAAAGGAGAAAATGATAAAGAAGTTAAGAATCAAAAAGTTATATTTAAGTATGGTACAGTTGTACTCTTTAATAGTTGATGTATGGTATCTGGGCTAAACGATTCCTTCATAGAGCGGAGGTATATATGAACTAGCAACTCGGAACCTAGTTTGTTGGTTGTTTGTGGAAAACCACTCAGCGTACCATATTAAAACTATTAGAGACTCGATGTGTACCAAGTATAGAAAATGGATACGTATGATGAAAAAGGAAAGAAAGACGATCGTAAAACAAAATGATCACGAGTTAAGAAAAGAATTTTAAGGGAGATGATTATAGAATAAGATCACGACGTGATCAGTTTAAGTTATAAAAGAAAGATGGTATGTAATGTTTGAATAATTATAGGTTGATGCTATGAAGATGATGTACTATGAAATAGTACAAGATAAACTCATGAGGAGTTATAGATAATGTGATACAAGGAATTCGTATCGAGCAAAGAGCAAGTTAAGAGTAAGATAGAGTTAGGTGGAATTTTAATTGAGGACTCATGTGATGGCTGAGTTGTATAAATCTTTGTATGGGCGAGGGTTTTGTGCTTGCACTCAGTTTATCACATTGATAATCATTGGAATGTTGGTGTCGCGCTATCAATGTATATGTGGCAAAAAAGTGATTCTTTTCTCATGTCTATGTTTGATAGTTAGAAACTATTAAGATTAGTCAGATATTATTAGGATTAGGTGCGGTTCTTAAAACTAATGCATATGGTATGTTTGTGACTCATAATAATATGGTATGTTTGGAACCCCTCAGCGAATGGACGCCTATGGTCTGACTAGGATAAGTTCTTAAACACATATTATTGTGGCAAGTTCCTGAACTTCTAATGTGCGGTAAGTTTGATGAACTATATTGGGTAGAAAATGGTTATAGTATACAGAGCATTGACGAAGTTAAAGATTGATAGAATGGTTAAGTAAGGAAGTAATGGATTAAAGATTGAAGTTGATGGATACCTGGATATTCTAAATCTACTAGCTATGCTAGACTTTCAAAATTTATTGACTTCATGCTGATGTTTGCACTTCTATTTTCTTGAAAAACATTGGATCAAATGATGAAACCAATGAGTTTTAAAAATAATACCGTTATTCGTATGTCTATGCTAATTGCTTCGGCTAGACAAAAATGATTTAAAATGTATCAAAATGTATTTTTTATATCATCAATGCATCATGGAACCTGATGCAGATATGATAAAAATGATGGAGTCATCAATGCAGTATTACTTAGTGTTGGATGTGATCTAAGGATCGTCAGCCCACTATGGTATGATGTAGTATGATAAAATCACCAAATGACGGAATCCTCAAATAGACTGTAAATACAGTACGGTATCATGACGTCATAAAATGATTTTCAGAATTTTAAACTAGTTAAAGAAAAGTCAATGCCAATTATAGTGGTTAGACAAATGTTTCGATTGATGTTCGAATTATTGATATGCGTCTAAGCTATTTGATTCAGCTAGGCAAATGTTATGAAAATTCAAGAATTTATGAGAACTTATCCTGAACGAAATTATTTTGGTGCGGATTCAGATGTTGAGAAGCTAAGGTGAACAACCCTTTTATAGGGGATTATGTTACGCGAAAGCGTTAAAATGTTTGTGCACAAAACATTGTACTAATGGCTGATGTCCCTGAGTACGAGAAGAAAGGTGCATATAGTCTTATGATTGTTAAAGGTTCAAGTTGAGAAACTTGATAACCTGGGGACATAGTTCAAGGTCTTGTGACCCCTCAGAATGATTCGAGAATCTTTTAAATGCCTTAGTTATTCATAAGGCTTCCCAATTATTGAGCAATTGTGGAAGATTCTTTCTATTCTAAAAGCCGAATGTGGTAAGGATGATATTCCTTAAAAAGATGTGAGTCATAGAATGCGACACTGAATGATGAATATATTGAATAAATGAGAAAATAAATTCTGAAATGAGGAGGAGATGAGTTATCAAAGAATAATGTAAAACTTTTAATATAAAAGTTTTATAATTATAGAAAGATCTTTGTGGAAAGAAGTTGTTATAGAACCCAATGAATGAATAAAGTATTAACATAAATTATATTTTGATAGATTGAATGAATGAAGATTAATAAATAAAATTTCGTGGACGAAATTCTTAGAAGAATGGGTGAATGTAATATCCTGAGTGTTTATGATAATGATCCTTAGAAAAGGAAATGAATGGGTTAAAGAATATATAATACTCAAAATATAATTGAGTTCAAGTGAAAGTTATGAAATAAAACTTATAAGAAATTATTATGAAGAATGGTGGGAGTAGGAAATATAAAACCTATATTAAGGTAATGTGTTGAAGTTATTCAATGAAGAGATTTGATAAAAAAAAAACCCTGAGGAAGGTAGGGTTTCGGTGATTCTGAGGACGGAATCCTTATAAGGTGGGAATAATGTAACAATCAAGAATTTTATTTATAATTTCAAATATTTATTGAATTAAATAAATATTTTTAATTGATGTGATTGTTGTTTAGTAGATATTTGTTGGATTATTTATTAGTAAGTAAATAATTCATGAGTTATAGAAATTAACTTAATTAAGATAAAAGAGTGATGAATTAAATTTATGAGATAATACTCTAATTTAACTCAATAACTAAATTAGAGAGTTATTAAGGATTATATGGTTTGTTATAATGTTATTTAATTTGATTTTTGTAAATAAAGTGATGTGTTAATTTATTAAATAAAATTATAATTATAATGAAAATTATAATTTTATTGTATTAGTTTATGTGGTAAATGGATTTAATGAATTGTTATTAGGTTTAATTTAATTTGAATATGAGAATTTATTTAAATAATGTGTTCTGATAAATATGACTTACGAAAATAGATTAAAAGAGTTTTAATTTGGTTTTACCAAACAAAGCCTTTGAGCTTTTTAAATTCTTATTTTAATCTTGTTTTGCCAAATAAGGCTTAAGGAATGATTAAGTCATTATTTTAATTAGTTTTTCCAAACAAAGCCTTATGGCTTTTGAATTAAAAAAAATTAATAATAAAATATAATATATTAAATATTACATAATTAGTATATTAATTATTATGACTGTTTTATACGTTTTATGTTTATTCTTGCGTCTGTTTTATTTTACGTAAGAAGTTTTGGCCTAAGCCTGAGAAGGTAGGAAGAACAAAGAATAGGGGAGAAATTGAGAGAGAAAGAGAAGAAATACTTTGTTAAATTGAGAAGACTGTGCTTTGTGAGAATCAAAGGAAGAAACAATAAGATTGTTTAAGCTTTATGGCTAATCAAAGGTAATAACCTAGCGCTAAAACTCTACTTTTTGATTGCTTGAGTTTTTCTTTATAAATGAATTTTGGTGGAGGATTTGTCAAGAAATTGAATTATATATATTATTAGATATGTATAATTTGTTCTATAATTGAGTTTTTAGTAATTAGGTTCATGTGATTATGTTTTAAAAGAAGAAATTTAGTTTTTGTTTATATATTTGATACGACTTATTTTGGAGTCCAAATTGTTAGTTAGTTCATGAATAGAATCTGAAATTGGTGCTAGATATTGTTAGTATATTGAATTACGAAATCAACGAAAGTTGAATGAATTGAAATGGCTGAGAAACAAATTTGTAGTTAATGAACTCGTTAAATTGTCAAAACATGAACATTTAGTATGAACATGAGTTATAAATTCATATTTAGGTTAGTTAATGTTTATGTTAATTGTTGGGTATTTGGTATGTTATAGTTTTATGAGTTACAAACCCATAGAATCGAAAATGGACTAATTTAGATTAGTATAACTCATATTAGCATAACGTTTTCATACAAACTTCGATTGAGGTGATTTACGATGATCCGGAACGAGGACAAATAGACCTACAACATTTGTTCTTTAAGTGTTTCAGTTTGAGGTCGTTAGGAAGGGTCAAAATAGTCATCTTTGTAAATGTTACGTATTCAGAGGCGATCGGAGGCCGTCAAGCGAGTACATACGCAAGTATATTGCTCCCAATGATGGAATATGTCATTCTAAGTGATGTAACAGAAAATGCATGATATTATACATGACATATAAGATTTCCTTGCTCATAATAGAAAGCATTGGCATGACTTAGTAGGTGTATTGAAAAGAAACTAAAAGATTTTGAAAACAAACCTTGTGGAAACTTATGTTCTGTAAGTTCTGAACTTAGTGGTTTATAAACATGATTAAGTTTAAATATAAATGAGTATGATATGGTGTTTATAGTGTCTTTGTTCATGATTAAACTTGTTAGACCTTGTGATTAGAGAAATTTCAAGAAAAGCTTAGTATAATAAGCTAATGAACATGAATGCTATAGGATATAGTTTTTTCAAGAAAAGCTTAGTATAATAAGCTAATGAACATGAATGCTATAAGCTAATGTTAACATGACTTAGTTACTTATGGTAAGAGTTTCAAAGTTGATTTACATGCGCTATATTGCATCATTCATTTAAAAAGATTTCAAAACCTCGAGCATGTTTTCGAACTTAAGTTGCATTACATATGAGTATTTAGATTATAAAGGCTTGAGATGCAATGTTAGGTTTTATTATGTCTCTAAACATGATTCGTAGGTAATGGACATAAAGATGATTTAATCAAACATGAGTTAAAGCGTATTTCAAAGTGTTAAACAGTGCTAGTTATGAATGAATGATATGAACATCATGATCATATGTATTAACAGATTGTGAGACCGCTATATGTAGAAATATGACCAAAGTTATAAAGCATTATAAATACATAACCTTTTATTCTTTAATTTCATGGAAAGTCATGAACTAAAACTTGTAAAAATGAACTCAAGAATGGTTATATGCTTATGTAATAACCTCTAAAATATATGTATGTTAAAGTATAAGTGAATAGGTGTGTTAGAGTTGGACATAAACAGGAAGTACAAGCTAAACCACAGTCCGGCCGGGGACAACACAATTGCTTGGATCCTAAGCCTAACTGAGGCACAACAATTGCAAGCATAGCCAGGCAATGATGCCTTATTATTTTAACTGTGAATCCACACCTTAAAACATGTAGGTATGAATGTCTAAAGCTTTAATACATGACATAGATGATGTTTTAAGCATAAAAGCATGTAATGATTATATAAAACACGAGTTGTTAAATTTTGCAAAATGCAAGAACTTTGTGAATCATGCATCTATGAGTTTGAAATGTGCAACGAACATATAGTGAGTCAAGTGTGTAAAAGATATATATGAACGTTGATGTAAAGTGAAATATAGGTTTTACAAACCTAGTTAGGAAATAATGTAACATTATTATTATATTAAGAATGTATGAAATATATGACTAATGGATGTGAATCCATGATTATATAACTTTGTAGGAATACACGAAGTGCAGATACGTGTTAAGCAGTTAAGTCGTAGTTCATAAACAACGAATCAGGCAATCTTTCAGTTTCTATTTGTTATTTGAACTTGATGATTAACTATTTTAAATATTTATTGCAAAGAGCATGATGTGTTATTTATATGTTGAAAGTATGAAATGTTAAAGTCAATTTATGAATATGTTGATTGATTAAAGCATGTTGATTGAGTAAGGAACTCAATCTTTATACTTGGTATATGAACTGCAACATGTATGTTATATGTTGAGCATGTTATTATGTGCTATGTGATGCATGAAAACTGTTAGATCTTGCTGGGCTGTCGAGCTCAACCTTGCAAATAACAATTTTTACAGGTTAAGGAATGAAGGTAATACTATGTGCTACTTGAATGACATGGATCAGAAATAATACACGAAGATTAATATTTTAGCTAAAGTTGTTATTTCTTTATACCATGATTAAGATTCATGAGATGTAGTCAATGTTTTTTGATGTATAGTTTTATGTTGAGTTCTAAAACTAAAGTTAGAGTTATCTGATATGTAAAGGTTATCAGATTGAAATGTAAAATTTTATATAATAACAGTGATAAAACGAATCATAAAATAATATTGATTCAAAGACATGTAGATGATAAATGTTTTGATTCAGAGAATTAAAGTAAGAAGACATAAAAGTTTAAATTATTCCGCATTTTATTAAGTTTAACATCTAATAATGATGTACAATCGGAAGGTAGATGTGTTATTAATGACCAAAGTTGAGAATTAAATTGTATGAATTTTGGGGTCGTTACATAATATATAAATTAGGTATGTGAATTATGTGTGTGATTAAATGAATATAATGTGTATACATTTATTACGTATATAAGGAAAATTAAGAATAAAGTTGTGTAACCTAATATATAAATTAGGTATGATAATTAAATTATCTAAAAGGTTATTTTTATTTAGTAGTCATAGAATTAAATCAAGTGAATTAAAATTTAATGAACTAAGGAAGTTATATTATTTAAACGAACCCAATTAATTAATTAATCATGGGACTTGTAGATAAAGTGATTAAGGGTGATTAAATTATTTAATCTAGTCCAATATATTATGTTTGAGACAAGTATTATAATGGTCCAATTTAATTAGGGTTGAAAGCCCAAGTAATTTTTTGTTAGTAAGTAAAACAAGTAAAATTGTTAGCTCAATAAAATTAATTAAGAGCTCAAACAAAGCCCACTTGTGAGATGGATATTTTCGTCATTAGTATGCTTAATATAAAACAAATATAGATGGAAGGTTAAGGCCTTAGTTGCTGAAATATATCTAGAGAAGAATTATTAGGAAAGCCCAAAAGATGAAATAAGTGGACCAATTTTGTAAGCCCAAATTAAAGAAGGGCATTTTGGTCATTAAATAAAGTATTAAAAAAAAGATATATAGGTGATTCTAAGGCCACATGGCCGGTAATATTAGTGAAGGAAAAAGGGGCCACTTGGCCAAGTAAGAAGGACATAAGAGATAAAAAGGAAAGAAGCTAAAAAGAAAAACGAAGATAAGAGATGAAAGAGAAAGAGAAAAGGAAAAAGGAAAAGGACGGGAGAAACCGAGAAGGAGAGAAGGGGGGGGGGGGGGATCCATGGAAGAAACAGGAGAGAGAAAAGAAGGTCCTCCATGAGAAGAAGAAAAATAAAGGTATAAAATTATTTTTTCCTAAGCTTTCGTCTAATTTATTTTATGGATTTGATGAAAGGGGTTTATAATATAGATGTATAAAACCCTTTAATCTATGTGATTTATATGAATTCAAGTATGGATCTACTCATATTGGGCGTTGATTTGGTTGGAATCAAAAGGAAAGAAATTATTATTTTTTTAGTTTTGAAACCTTAAGTTTTATATACTTTAAAAATCCACCGTTTTTTATCTACACCTTCTTTTCGCGATCCGTTGAAGAGAGGAGTTAGATATATGTGTTTACTAGTAAATCCAAGTGGTAGAACTCAAAAATCACGTTTCTAAAGGTCGTGGGGTGGGTTTTGGTGAAAATAGTTCCGTTTTCTTAGAACTGTTTTGGATTAGTCTGCCTCGGGGGCAGTTTCGTCCACTTTGTGTGTTTTAAAATTTTGAAAAAAATTTGGAGTGTTAATATCAGAAGATATGAAGGTCCTGTAAAAACTTGAGAATTTTGGCCATACGGTTTGAGAGTTATGGATTTTACGGCTAATGACAATATTTGAAAAGATACTCAAATAACTCTTTGTGTATAAGTCCAAAATTACAAAAAATTTACTGGAAGTACATGTATATAATAGGAGCTAACCCTAAAAATTTCAGAATTTTTGGAGCTAATCTCGATTTATGAAAAATCTGAGAATATTTGGGTATTATGGATTATTTAAAAATAATAGATGGATTTTAAAAATTCCGGGAAAAATATATGTTCAATGTGGGACTATATTATGCAAAATCCCAAAAAAGAAATATTTTTGAGATTGATTTGGTATTTTTCATATAAATGATGTTATATGGATAAATGAGTTTAATTATATTTGTGATGTCAAAAATGTGGAAAATGAGATTTTCCAATTTAAGAGCCTTAAGCATGTTTTATGCAGATTTTTGGTGGAGGTTTGGGTTAGGTGGTGAAGAGTTGATATGTGTATGACATTTTAGAGTGCTTAAATGAATTAATTAAGGAATAGAAAATAATTGAAATAAATTGTTTATTAATGTGATTATTGACTTACAATAATTTTATTTGACTAATGATATTGGATTAAGATATTATTAGTAATATTTTAACTTAAATGTTATTAAAAGGTTAATAGCCATAGCTTAAAATACTATTAAATAATTAATAATATTAAACGGGAAATTAAAATAGAGAATTAAGTTATTTTTAATTGTAGTCATTGAATTTGGTATTCAATGAACTATATTATGTGTATAATTTGCTGAAAAAGGAATCAAGGGAACTGAATTTGATTTCGGGTTGCTGAAATTGAATTCAATCTACTACCACTGATTTTGGTATGCTAAAATAGTGATTTTAGGATACTGAAATGAAATCTGACTTACTGAAATGGTATTTCGGTTTACTAAAATGTTATATAATTTACTTGGATAACATATAAAAGGGGAAACTTATAAGTATAAGTTATGACATGATAAAAAGATTTTCAAAGTATAATGATAATACTAAGGTTATAATGTAATGTCGAATACTTAACTAGGTTAGATAATTTAATATAAGATGATGAGATTATAAATGAGTAAATGATAAGTCTAAAGGTGTATAGTGGTATTCTGCAATAGTTGATGTATAGTAGTTGGGCTAAACAATTTCTTCAGTGAGCGGAGGTATATACGAATTATTAACCGATCTAACTCGCTGTGAAATAGTGTAGACGAGACGAAAACTAATTTGTTGCTTGTTTGTGGGAAACCACTCAGTATACTATATATATTGAATACTATTAAAGACTCGAGGTGTGCTACGTTTAGACTTGGGTATATGTATATTGTTAAGGTTATCTAATATTTGGCTATGTGTTTAAATGTTGGTAGTTTACTTATAAGGTATGTTATGATAATTGAAAGATCAATCTTATAACTGATAGGTCTTTTCAATAAAGACGTTAACTTAGATTGCGTAGCAGTAATCAACGGTTCAAGCAAGTTTCTTATACTCACTTATTGTGCAAGTTTTCTCTACCTCGAGTTGATATTTTTTAAATATGCTTGTGGTTAATCACTACTGATTATACCATGTCAATGAATTATTGATTCGCACTCTGTGCACATTGCATGTATTCATTCAGGAATGAAAGGCTGATCACCTTCATTACCATTCGGTTCAGATATAGTTGTTCATGTTCAATGTCTGTCCAGCTATGAAAATTATTTCATGCTAGTTCATAATTATATTGTTGAATGTTAGCCAGATATTATTCAAATTCTTTCAATCATGATATATTCTCAATTAAACTTATACTTGATGGGCAAACTTGTTACTCACCCTTACTATATCATGATAAACATTGTAGATTAGGACAAATACGTCGGATACAGGAAAGGTCAAAGACAGTTCCATCATTGGTTGATAGTACAGATAAAATTTGTAACATTAATGTATGATTTTATCATTGTATGTTAGATAGAATAATGATTCATGTAATATGTTAAGGTTCTCGACCTTGGGAAATAATGTGTAATGTTTAATGAATAAACAATTTATGTTTATATATTCCGCAACAATTATAGAATTAGTATACCAGATCCGTAGTGATTTGGGACCCGGATTTGGGGCTGCTACAACATCTTTTAATCAAATTCTAATATTAATTTAATTAAATTAAACTAATCACACCTTTTAAACAATCAAATTAAATTAATATTATTTTATTAATAAATCTAATTAAATCTTACCAATTAAAATTTTCATTTAATCAATATCAATTCTCTAATTCAATTATTAAATCCAATTAGAAAATCACCATCACACTATAATACCATTATTTAACAATTCATTTACCAACATATTAGCGTAATAAAATACGCTTATTTAAATTATTTAACATACATCTATCTTCTAATTTAATTATTTTTTAATCTTTATCAACTCTCTAATTTAATTTTTAAATTAAATTAGAATATTACCACTATATAACATAATAATTAATTCAACACTCATTTAATTTAATTAACTTCAAAATACCACATTACCAATTATCAACTTAATTAACATATTAACTTAATTAAGTTAATTCCCAAAACTCGTGAATTATTTATTTAACTAATAAATAATCAAATTAAACAAATATTTCTTTAACAATAACCACATCAACTAAAATATTTATTTAATTCAATAAATATTTTAGATTACATACAAAAATTGTGGATCGTTATAATATCGATTAAAAATGAAGAACGCGAAGAACACACGAAGAATACGAAGGGCGTTGTTGATGGACAAATTTAAAACCATCGCAGTTATACTTTGTTGTTGATGGACATATTTAAAACCATCGCGTATAAGTTACATACTTTTTGCTTGGTTAGGACCGATAGAAACGTTCATGAAGAACGGATTGAACTTACCTATAAAGAAGTTATGACAAAAATTTGGTAAAAGACGAGCGAAGAGTAGAAAGTGCGTAAATGAACCCGACTGTGTAGGGTTTCATAAGAATGTAAGAAAACGTAAAAAATGTGAGTCGTGGACTAAGGAATGAATGAATTTTGAGTTCGGATGATATAATTATGGACGAACGAACGAAGAACGTTAATAACGTAAAATGAACGATTGATGAAATTTAAGCCAATTGAATGACATGTTAACAAATACAGAATGAATTAATGTCCAAAGAATGTTGAAGTACGTGATGAGAGTAAGAAGATGGCTTTGGAACGACCTCGTTCTAAGTTATAACAAAGAAGTTACGAGATTGTAGAGTAAGCGATTCGTACGCGTTCCAACACTTAGAAAAAAATGCTAGAAAAACTAAGTTTTTGAACTGGCACCGCAGCGCCAGTTTGAACAAGAAATGTAGTACTATATTGCCAGCTTCAGACAATAGTTACTGGAGACTTATGTTATACCGCAACAAAAGCAAAGGGAACTGGCGCCGCAGCGCCGGTGTAGGGCAAAACCCAGAGAAGAGCTTTTAACTGCTCAACTCCTAAGGGAAGTGTAAGAAAAGATAATGAACATATAGTTCACATTATGTAATTCTTAATGAAGTGAATTAAGCCTTTAGTGAAGGTTGAATGGAAAGATTGAATGGGATTAAAAGATAAAGAATGTAAACACAACGTAGTTGCGATGAATGAACGGTCTTAGTTTACAACGAACTATATGGCTTCGACATTAAGAAAGAATGATGAACGTGTGGTTCATGTACTGGATCACGAATGAGAAAGATTAAAACCTTAGGTAAAGGTTGAATGGGAGATTAAAAGATGAACAATGTGAACGCAGAAGACGTAAACGATCCTCATGAATCGTATTCACGTCGTACGAACATTCTAAGTATACATTGGTTGTATAACTTAAACCTTTACGAAAGTAGTAAGTAAGATATGAATTATCAAGAAAGCCGTAACGAACGGTAATAAGATTAATGAAAGTCCGAGTGTGAGTCGGATAGAGAATGTTAGAATGAAATGTAAGCGTTAAACAATTTAGCTGACGTACATTGAGTGTACGTGAATATTAAACGGGTAGAACCTACACATCATGTATGGTTTGACTGTAACGTAATGAAGACCATTGATTAAACCTATGAACGGTGAAGAAATTGAATTAATGATAATGACGTAGAATGTTTAGAAGCCGAGTTAATGATAATAACTTGGATAACGTTCCGAGTCGAATGAACCGGTCGTTATAAGATATGAATAAAGTAATGTAAAATGCTTAACGCTATGTAAGCATAGTATAAATATTGAATGATCGTTATAAGTATACAAAAGACTGTATGACTTAGACAATAAAGAATGAATCTTGAGGTATGTCATTTAGTTGCCAGAAAGACATAAGGAATGAGAAATCAACTTAACGTACATTATAGCTTTAATGGTTTGGATAAGTTAAGCTAAGTTTATGTTGTGGTATAATCGTAATATTTATTGGTTGACATATGGGGCTGGGCTAAACAATTCTTTCTGAGGGCAGAGGTATACACGAAACTAGCAACCGATCTAATTCATTGTGAAAGACAGTGGAGATGAGACAAGAAACTAGTTTGTTGGTTGTTTGTGGGAAAACCCACTCATAGTACCATATGGAATACTAGTAGAGATTCAATGTGTGCTAAGTCCTAGAAAAGTTAAAAGAAGATGATAAAAATATAAATCATCAAAGATGATGATCGTATGAGTTAAGACATCTCCGTATGTCGTAACGACGTAAACCGATAAAGAAAGTTGGTCGCGTAAACTTAGATTGCAAGAACGCAAACTGTAACAATCCAAGATTTTATTATTTGTAATTTAAAATATTAATTAAATTAAATAAATATTTTATTGATGTGATTGTTGGTAGTAAGTATTTATGAATTAAATTTATTAGATATTATTCTAAATTAATTTTATTTATAATTTTGAGAGTTGTAAGATAACATGAGATGTTATATTATTGTTTTTTTTAATTTAATAATTTAAAATGGTATGCGAATTTATTAAATAAAATTATAATGAGATTATAATTTGTGATATTTGGATTAAGTGGAAAATTTATTTAGTATGTTGTAATTGGTTATTTAACTAATGTTGAATATGGAGGTATAAATATGATATTATAAACTATAGTGTAAATGGTTTATTATAATAAAATTAAGTAGTTTTAAATTGATTTAACCAAACAAGGCTTAAAATATTAAGTCTTTATTTTAAAGAGTTTTGCCAAACAAAGCCTTATGGCTTTTGAATTTTGAATTTTATTATAATAAATAAAATAAATCAAATAATATAAAATATATTTTTAACTAATATACGTTTATTAATTTGTAACTGCTAAATTATTTAGTATGCGTATTATGGCCATATCAGTTTCTTTTATTTTACGCATACTTGGTTATCAGTTTTGTTTACGCATTTGAGTTATTTGCTAAACTGAGGAAGAAAATACAGAGAAGTTGAGAGAGTTTGAGAGAGACTTGTGAGAGATTTCAGTGGTTATCAAGGATTTTCAAGCAAAAAAGAAGGCATTATTCATAACTTTAATATTATATATATATATGTTTTACGACATGAATTTTCAAACTCTGTGAATCCAGTTTTGTGACGCCCCCAAAATATGTATACATCACCCATCTTGGGTCGCCAAAAACATGGTACAGAATACAAATACAAACTTAAATATACAATATGAGCTATGAGTTTTAATACAAATATTGTCTTCTAGACATTATTCAAACTCAAAATAAGTCCTCAATACATTTATTATCATACTATTTCACAGAATAGTGAGGAATACTAATGCAACCATCTGGACCGTCACTCCGTTCCCTGACTAGTCCCATCTATATTCTCATTTCCTGAAGAGAACAATAAAAGAGAAGGATGAGCTCAACTAGCCCAGTAAGAAATATTATGACCAAGATAATGCAGAATAATTTATCGTTAGCATTCAACAGTGTTAAACTGATAAAATATAATAAACATCAAGTTTATCTGTAGCGGAACAAACAATCCATTAGAAGAGTCAAGTAGAGCATAAAATCTACTATCTTCTATGCTTTAAAAGGTTTATCATCAATTTTATCGCTGAGACTCAGCTTAATAAATAATCCACATCACTGAATTATCCATGCACTACAGGGGCAATGATATTCTTTAGTATCACGACCACAAATTATCCATGCACTACGGGCCAAAGATATTCACGTTTTCCCCAATGGTCATGACCATGCCAACAACTGTCCATCAATGCAATACGGGACAATGAGGACTTTTACCACATCATTTATAACATTACAGTCATGACTATACCGAATAATCCCTGGTCATAATCATACCAAGTCCATCTATGCACTACGGGCCACAGATGACTTTCATCATAATATAAGCACGAGGATGATGACAATGATATAAGAGTTCAATTAAATGAAAGCACAAGATAAATGTTTAAAGATTTATAATTTAATTTATCCAGAATTCAATAATGTCCAAATTGTCAACATGATACTGCTTTGTGGAGTATAATTCACAAATAATATTGTATCAAAAATGATTTGGACCGAAAAGAAATCAATTTTTTTATGAATAGTGTGACACCCCCAAATCTCGATACTTCATTACCTCAAGATTTGGTGTTCACGTAATCAAAACATTCATATCTAACTACCCAATCATAATAAATTGTATAATAAAACCTGCCCATACAAAATTACTTTAATAAAAACATTATCTCCCAGGTTATCTAACCTTTAAACATCATATAAGTGCCAAAATAAAATTGTTACATCACATCATTATTAAAAGTCTATCATCATAATGATAAAGCAAAATTACAAGTCTTCATCACTTGTACATTTTTCCCTTTCCTTTGCTAGTTGTAGGTTTATCTACATTCTCAACCATAGTTGTAATAAGTGTATAAATATGTAAGAGTGAGCAAACAAAGCTCACTTGAAATAAGAATAAATATCTTTACAGCATTTGCCAAATAATAGGCTCAATAGAACTGAATGATATGTTCTATTAATATTACAACATTTGCCAAATCATAGGCTCAATAGAACTGAATGATATGTTCTATTAACATTCTTAAACATACTACTGAGGGTTTAATGACCACGAACCATGTCCACAATTATAAGTAATCTTTCAACTTTAACTTTAACAGTCATATGACTATAAGGACTCCACGTACTTAGGGGGATCAATCCTTCGTACAATGTATTGTGCACAACCATTTCAACGCTAAACGTAAACCCCTAAACATAGGGTTGTTCATCTCAGTATTTAGAGTACAAGTTCGCACCAAAGAAAGTTTGGTTTGGATAAGCTTTGAAGGGTAATTGAAGTTTAATGATCATCAACTAGGGAACTAGTTGAATCAACAATGCTTGATAACACAATAGTTTTTTAATAACAACATAACTCAGAACATTTGAGAATCATAAATGAACTGATTATACATATCAAACTCATGCTTGAAATAACTATAGAGCATAAGCATTCAATAAAATAAATAAAATGATTAACCTTTGCTTGAATAGTAAAATAAGCTAAGGTTCGAGTCTTATAATCATTAGAATTGAAATTCCTGAACCTACATTTATCTGATAGCAAGTTGGAAACTAAAAACTTGCCCAACAAGCTATTAACTCATGCAAATAATTAAAACTGTTCAATAATAGAGACGAGAGTTCAAAAACTACGTTCATTATACAATAATATAACTTAAGAAACTTACTTAACTGTAAACAAGTTAGAATGAATCAATCAAATAAGAATTTCCAATAACATTAGAGTTAGAGTTTGCTCGAATGAATTTTAGAAACAATTGACTTATTCAATAACAGTTAAGATACAAAGCTTGCTTAATCAAAAGAATGAAGTTACACAATATAATAATAGAACTAACTCAACGAAAGTGTAGAGTTAGAAAACTTGCTCAATGTAAAAAGAAAGTTTAAAAACTTGCCTCGAGCGTAAGCTACAATATTAAACTCACGTTCACCTACACATTGGTTTAGAATCACATTGTCTATTAGATATGCTAACATACCATAACATATACATTTCTAGCTAAGTTTATCATCTTAGCACAAGTCTTATGCTACTATATATATTTCAGAATTCCCAAGTGTTAACATCACAACACCTATCTAACATTCACTATATATACTAAGTTATCATACAATGCGTCCATAACCTACTAATCACTTTTACAACTTTGAATTCATAATACATATAACACAACTCTATTTTAGCCTTGTTGTTACATGTTGGACACATTACCAGAACCTTTAGTTAAGCTACAAAGAACGACCAAAGTCTGCAGAATTAGCAGACTTCAGTGTCTGAAAATGGGCAATTGTGCGCTACGCCGCCAATTTTATCTTGGGATGCGGCGCGCTACCACAGCATGTATTCAAGACTTACGCTTAAGTGGTCATATGCATACGCCGACGTCACATAACTAAGTTTTGCAGACAGAGCTTCGACACTTTTCTTAAGCCAACTAACACGAATTTTACCAACCAAACAGTGATAATAACATATAAGATAAATATAACAGTATCAGAAACATGTTCGCTAACATTTACAACCAATTAGCACAATTTATCAACAACTAGAACTATTTTAATTCCTCAATTTTCATGTTTTTCATAAAAACTCAATTTTCTTGACATTCATCCTAAAAATCATCACTGTGAATTCAATACATGATCAAATCATCTCATTCAAATTACGTTATGTTCGTATCTCAATGAACTAACATATACAAGCGTCAATTTATAGTTTAACATAAGAATTGACCATCTAAATTGGTACTTACCTAAACCATACAAAGAATACATATATACTGACAAATTTTCTTCCTACTGTCAAACGAATTTAGCATCTAATTCTCTTGTTTAAACATAAACTCTATCATTATAGCATGTATAATCACCATAACTAAATTACATAACAAAATTCAGAAGAAATATAATTCATAGAGCATAGCAAAACTTTGTCATAGTTCACATATGTAGACATATACATATATATATATATATATATATATATATATATATATTAGGGTTGTATATGAAATACCTTCAACTAGTGTGATAATTCCTTGCAATTGCAGACAACCCTTCTCAATTTCTCTCAAGCTTTCTCTCAAGCTCGCTGAACTCTCAATGTTCTGCTCTCTTAGGCTTAGCCAATATAGATACATAATACGTAAAAGAAAAACTGACACCTTAATACGCATACTAATGATATTAACAGTTATAACATAAACGTATATAATATAAATATATTATATTTATTATTTTATTTGTTTTATTATTATTTATTTTATTATTTTATTTGTCACACTATATTTAATCAAGTTTTCATATTTAATCACATAACACAATACAAATAATTAACCATTAAATTGAAATATTAATATAATAATAATTTCCTTAATTCATCAACTATTTATTTAGCAAATAATTCTCCAAATAAAATTAAATCAATTAAACAAATATTTATTCAACGACAAACACATCTATTAAATATTTATATAATTCAATAAATATTTAATATTACATTTAAAATTCTGGAATGTTACATCATTCCCTCCTTAAAAGGATTCTGTCATCAGAATCACAATTCAAACAATCAAATCGTCACATTTTTCCCTACTTACAAAGATTTTGTCCCCAGAATCGAAGACATAGATTAAACAAATAACTCGGGGTAATTTTTTCATCATTTTAGCTTCGAGTTCCCACGTTGCCTCTTCGACACTGTGGTTTCTCCATATCACCTTCACAGAAGGTATCACTTTATATTTGAGCACTTGTTCTTTCCTGTCGACTATCTGGATAGGAGTCTCTTCATAAGACAAATCTTTATCGAATTGCAATGTTTCGTACTCGATCGCGTGCTTGTAATCGGGTTTATACGGTCGTAACACCGAAATGTGAAAAACATTATGAATGTTTTCCAATTCTGGAGGTAGAGCTACCTCATAAGCCACTTCCCCCACTCTTCGTAGTATTTCAAACGGTCCAATAAATCTTGGGCTGGGCTTTCCTTTCTTGCCAAAACAAATTTTCCCCTTCCAAGGAGAAACTTTAAGGAAAATGAAATTTCCTACTTCAAATTCGCGATTCTGCGTATGTTGATCGGCATACTTTTTCTGTATGTCTTGGGCTGTTACCAATCTTGTCTTGATGAGTTTGACAACTTCAGCAGTTTGTTGTACCGATTCTCGGTCCCTAACGAAATAAGCGTTCACCGAACTTCATCCCAAAGATAGTGGAGTTCTGCACTTTCTGCCGTATAATGCCTCGTAATGTGGCATACCGATGCTCGCGTGGTAACTGTTGTTTTAGGAAAATTTTACCAACGGTAAATGTTCATCCCTGCTTCCTTTGAAATCCATGATGCATGCTCTCAGCATATTTTCCAACGTTTGGATTGTTCGTTCGCTTTTCCCATCGGTTTGCGGAAGGTATGTTGTACTCATTCGCAACTATGTTCCCATACATTCTTGTAGTCTCTTCCAGAAATTTGATGTGAACCTTGGATCTTTGTCTGGTACAATTGACACTGGAATTCCATGTCTTGACACGATCTCTTTAACGTACAGTTTTGCTAGCTGATCAAGATTAAATCTAATCTTTATTGGCAAAAAGTGTGCAGATTTTGTTAATCTGTCCACTATCACCCATATCGCATCGTATCCTTTCTGAGTCGTTGGAAGTCCTACCACAAAATCCATTGGGATATGCTCACACTTCCATTCCGGTATTTCCAACGGTTGAAGTAACCTGCTTGGTCGTTGATGTTCAGCTTTCACCTTCTAACATGTCAAGCATTTTTCAACGTCTCTTTTCATATTCGGCCACAAAAAATGTCACCGCAAATCTTTATACATCTTTGTACTTCCTGGATAAATCGAATATCTTGTCTTGTGTGCTTCGGTCAAGATTTCATCTTTAAGCTCTAGCACTGCTGGAACCCAAATTCTTCCCTCGAAGCGTAGTAGTCCTTCGGTATCTATCTTTTATTTTACATCACTACCGTCATTCACTTTCTCTTTGATCGTTTCGCATTCTTTATGTTGTAGTTGAGCATTCTTCACTTTGTCCACCAAAGTTGGACTAGCATTTATCTGGAATAGTCGTTCATCGGATTCCTTTGGGAATTTGATTTCTAATTCTAGCTTTATCATTGCTGAAATAAGCTCCTCCTGAGTGGTTATCAGCATTAACTTCTCCCAACCTTTCCTACTCAAAGCATCCGCAACCACATTCGCTTTTCCCGGGTGATAAAAGATCTCACAATCGTAATCCTTTATCAATTCCATCCATCTTCTTTGTAGCATATTCAGGTCCTTCTGTGTGAAAATATACTTAAGAATTTTATGGTCTGTGTAGATTTCACATTTCTCTCCATAGAGATAGTGTCTCCATATCTTGAGAGCAAATACTACTGCAGCCAATTCCAAATCATGAGTCGCATAACCTTTCTCATAATCCTTCAGGTGTCTTGATGCATACGCAATTACTTTGTCGTTCTGTATAAGAACACATCCCACCCCTTTATGTAAGGCATCACTATACACCACAAAGTTACCTGTACTATCTGGTAATGACAACACATGTGCCATGCTTAATTTCTTCTTCAAATCCTGAAAACTTTCTTCACATTTCTCCGTCTAAACAAATTTCACAGCTTTCCTTGTCAAATTTGTTAATGGAGTGGCTATCTTAGAAAAATCTTGAATAAATCGTCTATAATAACCGACCAGTCCGAAGAAACTCCTCACTTCCGACGGTGTTCTTGGTTGTTCCCAATTGATTACAACTTCCACTTTTGATGGATCCATTGAAATCCCATCTTTGTCAATCACGTGCCCAAGAAATTGCACACGATCTAGCCAAAATTCGCACTTAGAGAATTTCGCGTACAAATGTTCATTTCTTAGTGTTTCCAATGTCAAACGTAAGTGTTCCACGTGTTCTTCTTGAGTTTTGGAATACAGCAGAATGTCGTCGATGAATACCACTACAAACTTGTCTAAGAATGGTTTAAACACCCTATTCATCAAAACTATGAATGCAGCAGGTGCATTGGTTAAACCAAAAGACATCACCAGAAACTCGTAATGTCCATACCAAGTTCTGAATGTCATTCTAGGTATATCCTCCTTCTTTACTTTCAACTGGTGATACCCACTTCTCAAATCTATGTTCGAGAAGTATTTAGCACCCTTCAACTGATCAAAAAAGTCATCTATTCTTGGCAATGGATATTTATTTTTAATAGTGACTTTGTTTAATTCTCTATAATCAATGCAGAGATGCATTGACCCATCCTTCTTCTTCACGAATAACACCGGCGCTCCCCACGGTGATACGATTGGTTGAATATATTTCTTGTCTAGCAACTCTTGCAACTGTACCATCAGTTCCTTCATTTCTACTGGAGCCATTTTATACGGGGTCTTCGATATCGGTGCTATCCCCGACACTAAGTCGATCACAAACTCAATCTCTCTGTCAGGCGAAAGTCCTGGCAAATCCTCTGGAAACACATTCTCAAATTCCCTCACCACTGGTATCTCTTCCAGTTTCACATTCTTCTTCTTAGTATCGACTATGTAAGCTAAATAGCCCACACATCATTGACTCAACAATTTCTTGGCCTGCATAATCGTCAGACATTTCATTTGTCAAGGTGACTTGCTACCATAGAATACTACCTTTGACGGGGTCATAAGGTTTACACACTTCTTTTGGTAATCAATTACCGCTTCATATTTGAACAGCCAATCCATTCCCAAAATAACATCAAACTCTACAAGTTTAATCGGAATCAAATCTATCATCAAGATATTCTCCTTAATGTTCACCCTATAGTTCTTGTATACGAATCTAACAGGGATTACCTCCTTATTCGCAATTTCTATGTTCAAAGGGAAATTCAGTTCTTCTCTAGGCAATTCTAACCTCTTAGCAAATTCATCAGAGATAAACGAGCAATTAGCACCCGAATAAAAAAATACATACGCATTTATATCATTGATTGGGATAATACCTGACACCACATCTTTTGATTGCACAACATCTTGCACAGTCATGTTGAAAGTTCTAGTTGGGGGTTTGTTTGATATTGTACCTCCACTGTTACCTCCATTGTTTCTGGTTATCTCTCTAGCCTTCTTCTTAGGGCATTCACGAGCAAAGTGATCCTTGGATCCGCACATGAAGCACACATTCTTCTTAGGTTGAGTGCAATTTGGGTTATTTGACCCTCTTGGCCACAATTGAAGAATACTGGTTTCCCCATCAAGCACGCACCCTTGTGAAACATCCCGCATGTAGCACATTGATGAGTAGGTTTTTAACCTACGATTTATGTTCGTTTAGCATGATATATTGTTAGTTTTTGGTAATTTCATGTTACTTTTTGATGGGTTGTTTGCTTGTTGTAGGATAATCCATGGGACTATCAAAATGTTACAATTAGAAGGAGATTTCGAGCAATTCTGGAGATTCTGACTACATAGCGCGGACCGCGCTGTGATGCATAGTAATGTGGCGCGGGGTACGCTGGAATGTAAAAATCTCCTGGGGCTATAGCGCGGGCCGCGTTGTCGGCGTGTGTTGTCTAGCGCGGGGCGCGATGCATCGGTATTTTTGTTGAGTGAAAATTGATTTTGTGCTGGAAGTTGGGTTGTGTTGGGAACTATTAATTCTTTATGTAATGTGATCATAATAGGAGTATGGGATGGTTGTTAGTTTATTTTGTGGGAGTCTTTGACCATTGAGTTATCGATTTTGAAAAGGATTCAGATTTCAATTTGATTTCTTATGGGGAGAGTTAGAGTTAGATTAAGATTGATGTATGGAGCTGAGTTGAGACTACTTTTATGCTAAGTGTAGAATAATGGAGAGATATCTAGACACACTTTGAGAACGAGATTGGAGAGCAAGAGCTTGGAAGAACGAAGAAGAATAATAATTTCACGAAGATTTCATATTTGAAGGGCGAGAAGGGTGGTGTATTACTCTTCTCCTCTAATTTCAATATTCTGTAATTGGGATGATGTTTTCTTTTATTTATTCAGTATTTAATTTGTTAGCTATGAACTAAATTACTTATTAGGCTTATAATGGATCTTTAAGTGGAACAATGATTATGTAACCTCGGTTTTCAGTTTAATAAAGCTATTATGCAGTTTACCTATATTAATTTGAGCTTGAATTTATGAATTGTCTGATCAACAATTTTATGTGGATTTGTATGAATTCGAGAGATGAAATATGAATCTAGACTTAATTAATATAATATGTGTTCTTGATTTATGTGAATGAACAAAATCTTGATGTATGTTAGGGTAGAGATATGCTTGACATCGCATGTAATCATGAAGAGAACTTGAACTTAAACCTTATTTAATTGTAATTCACATAGATATATAGTGAGATGATTGATTAAGGTGTTTAACTTAATTCTATCTTAATTGTGGATTTGGGTTAATACAGTGTTAATGCATCGAGAGGTGGTTAATACTATTTATATGTTCTTGATTAATAAACTGAGATAGTGGATTAAACTGGAATAAGGGAATAATAATCAGAGGGATGCTTAGAGTGAAGTTACAAGCCTAATTCTCCAATATTAGTTTGAAAATTTAGTTTTAGGGTCTGTTGGTATTTAGTTGATTTTTAATAATTTCACTATTTTTGCTATAAACTGGAAATTGATTAGTTTAATAAAATTAGTATTAATAGAAGATTGGTAGTTGTGACGTTAATTTCTTGCTAAGTCTTTGAGGGAACGATACTTTACTTACTATTATATTACTTGTTGACCACGTATACTTGCGTGCTGTGCGTATATAGATTTACCCAACAAGTTTTTGGCGCCAAGCATTACATAACCCGAATGACATTCTCCTGAATGCGAATGTGTCGTAAGGGCACATAAATGTAGTCCTCTCTTGATCCTTAGGAGCGATGGCAATCTGGTTATAGTCCGAGTATCCATCCAATAGACAGTAAAATTCGTGACCCGCCAATTTGTCCAACATTTGGTCGATAAAGGGTAGCAGAAAATGATCTTTTTGTGTTACCTTATTCAACTTCCTATAATCGATGCACACCCTCCAACCTATAACTGTTCTTGTCGGTATTAACTCGTTATCTTCATTTTGTACCACAGTTATTCCCCCTTTCTTTGGCACACAATGAACCGGACTAACCCACTTACTGTCAGAAATCGGGTAGATGATTCCGGCATCCAACAATATCAGAATTTCCTTCTTTACCAGTTCCTTCATTATTGGGTTAAGGCGTCGTTGTTGCTCCACCGTCGGGTTTGCATCATCTTCCATCAGAATCTTGTGCATGCAAAATGAAGGGTTAATTCCCTTGATATCCGTGATCGTCCACCCTATCTCTTCTTTATGTTCCCTAAGCACCCTTAGAAACTTTTCTTCCTGTAAATCATTAAGTGTAGCAGAAATAATCACAGGTAAAGAATTTGAATTGCCTAAATACGCATACCTGAGATGTTTAGGGAGTGGCTTGTGTTCCAGAGTTGGTGGCTCCTCCAATGATGGTTTCAATTTTTTCGTGGCTATCTCATCCGTGTGTAGTAGTTCACATGGTGTTTTGAATCGGCTAACTCGTGGCAATGAATCTAACATCTGTAAGTGTGACGACCCGAAAATTCGAGTTGTCCAGAATTTAAGTTTAAAGAATTAGTTATTAATAAAAGGAACTTTTATTAATACTATTATGTGCTATGTGTTTATTAATCATTCTATAACCTAGGATGATTATAAATTGGGAGTATTTACAAGACAAAAATAAAATTTTTCCGGGAACAAAATATTTTTTGGGGATAAAGATGAAATAGGCACTATTCACCTGACGAAACCCTAAGGGTTAGGGTTTGAATAACCTAGGCCGTTCCGAGAGTTCGGTATGTCGAAATGACATTCCATCGAAGGATTGGACGATAATATATTGTGAAAAGTTAAGTACGCCGATAAAAGTTTTTCTCAAAAAACGTGCAAAGTACTGTTATGTACTTTTCACTCGTTTAGCTACGTTAGGGTAAAACATGAAGGAAAACGCTTAACGTCGAAAAGTGTTTTTTAGTTTTTCAAAGATCCGAAGAATACGTAAAAATTAGTCGGTAAATGAAAGACGAAATATCCAAAAATATTTGGATTCCGGGAATCGCAGTTTTCGAACTGTCGGACGAAAACCGAAAGACGGAAGCACGAAGCTTCCAAGAGAAGCTATGTGAATAGTAAGGAGGTGTAGTAAGGAGGTTGGAATAGTAAGGAGGTGTGAATAATAAGGAGGTTAGGGGGGCAAAATGACTAAAATACCCCTAGCTTTGGAAATCTATAAATAGTAAGCTTAAAATCATTTAAATGGGATTTTGAAAATCCTATAACATGAGAGAGAGAGAGAGAGAGAGTTCGGATGGGAGAAAGAAAAGGAGAAAGAAGAGTAAAAATTAGGCCGTGTACAAACTTTGTCCGACGGGAGAATATTAAAGGAGAACGGTAATCTAAAAACTAATCTATTATAAATTTTCTTTAAGTTTCGATGTTTAAAAACATAATTTAATGAAGATAATAAGCAGATGATGTTAGAAATGATTTCATATAATTGAAATCATGAGAAAACAAAGAAATAATAATTTAAAGTTTACTAAATAAATTTCTTAAGGAAGTATAAGATTCGTAATGAATTTGAACGATCCGAGTGGATTATATGAATAAGTAGGTTTAATAAGTAAGGAATAATCTTCTATAACATCAAATTCCAATAAAAAGTGGAATCGTAATCTAAAATATCGATTAAAATGAAGAACGAACAAAGAACACGAAGAACACGCGAAGAACACGAAGAACGTTGTTGATAGACAAATTTAAAACCATCGTAGTGTAATTGTTTTTGATGGACAAGTTTAAAACCATCGCGTATAAGTTAGATGTGTATTTTTTGGTTAGGAACGGTAGAAACGTTTATGAAGAACGAATTAATACTTAGCTATAACGAAGTTATGGTGAAATTTTGTAAAAGACGAATGAGAATTAGAAAGTTAATAAATGAACCCGAAGGTGTAGGGTTTTATAAGAAAGTAATAGAACATAGAAAACATGAGTCGTGGACTCAAGAACGAATGAGTTCCGAGTTCGGATGATTGAATTACGGATGAACAAACGAAGAGCGTTAAAAACGTAAAAATGAACAAAGGGTGAAGATCAAGCCAATCTAATGGCATGTTAATGGATTCAGAATGCAGTTCTGTCTGAGGGGTATTAAAGTACGTAAGATAAGGAAGAGAATGGCTTTGGAACAACCTCGTTCTGAGTTATAACGAAGGAGTTATGAGATCGGGAAGTGAGCGTCTCAAAGAATTTATTTAACACTTAGAAAAAATTCCTAGGGTTTTGTCTCGGCGCCGCAGCGCCGGATAGACTTTGGGAAGTGGCGCCGCAGCGCGAGCTCGACCATAATCTTCTAGAGAGTGGCATCGCAGCACGAGAGATAACGAAGGACTTGGCACCACAAAGTGCCACCCAGAAGAGAGAGAGAGAAGTAGGTCAGGCAGCAAATGTGCGAGAGAGAGGAAAGGAAGGGACGCAGCAGCCATGGCCGGTGCAGGCAATGCCTGAAAAAGAGATTTTAATGCTCAATTACTAGGGGATGTGCAAGAAAGAAATATGAACATATAGTTCACCTAAAATAACACTTAAGCAAATGACTTAAACCTTTATTAAAGGTTGAAGGTAAAGAGTAAACGAGATTAAATAACAAAGAATATAATCACAAGTTACGTAGCCGATGTCCAGGGACCGTAGTCAGGATGAACGAATGTGAGGAATTTCTATGGTTGTGATTCCTTAGACGTTGAGTGACGAGGGTAATGAATAACATTTTGATGTTATATCATGATAATGAGAGATAAATGTGAAGCGTATAGACGCTCTGAACGCAATGTCGTTGTGATGGACGATTGGTCTTAGCATACAATGATCGGTATGGCTTTGACACTAAGAACGAGTAATGAACATGGGGTTCATATAATGGATAACGAAAGTATTAAATAGTATATGAATTATCAAGAAAGCCCTAACAAACGGTAATAAGATTAATGAAAGCCGAATGTGATTCGATAAAGAATGAATCCGGAGGGATGACATTTAGTTGTCAGAAAGCCGTAAGGATTAAGAAATTAACGTAATCGAACATTATAGTTTAATAGTTCATATAAGTTAAGAGAAGTTAAGTTGTGTTACAATCGTAACCTTTGATGGTTGATATATGGGAGCTGGGCTAAACAATTCCTTCAGAGAGCGAAGGTATATACAAAACTGGTAACCGATCTAACTCACTGTCATGGCAGTGTAGATGAGACGAGAACTTTTTTGTTGGTTGTTTGTGGGAAACTACTCAGAGTACCATATGGACTACTAGCAGAGACGCGATGTGTGCTGAGTCCTAGAGAAGTTATAAGAATAAGATAAGAATATAAATCATCCAAGATGATGAACGTTTTGAGTAAGACATCTTCGTATGTCATAAAGCCGTAAATTGGTAAAAGAAGTTAGTCGCGTAAACTTATATTGTAAGAACGCGAACTCTAAGAAGTAAAGTTAAGTAAACCAATGCGTAAGTTCAATATATGACTAATTGGTGTTTATGTTTTCTCTATATATGTGATATAGGAATTGAAATGAGCAGATCAACGTAAGCTGTAGCTGGGCGTAAGGCAAGTTTCCTAACTTCATTCATATTACATGAATGCTAGTTTCTTAAACTTCTCAGATGTTGTACTTGAGAAGTTCAATCTATGTGTGAATGTGTGATATTTGTACAAGGTGTTAGAATGTATGAGGCCTTGAGCCACAATTTGAACACTTCGGTGTTTCTATGATATGAATTGTTCTGTGATTGAGCTGTTCAATACAAGTATGTTCTGTTATACATGAACCATTATTGTTAAGTCTGTGCTAATGATTCTAGCCAGACATGATGTGTATGAAAAATGTAGAGGAATGAAAGTATTTCAAAGTGAAAATGACTAATGTTTTAAGATGATAGGGATCGAGACTATTCCTATTATTTAAGCTGCTTCATAACCTTTGTTCGATTATAGAGTTTCTAAAGAAATGTTTTAATTCTGAAGTTGTTTGTTCAACTGTTATGACTTGCTGGGCAATTGAATGCTCACACTTGCTTTAAATGAAAAACAATTTTCAGCGAATAAGGTTAGAAGAACTTAAGGATCCCGTAAAGATCAAGCTGACGGTATCCAGATGCAGTACCATTCAGAAGGTGAATGAGCGAGAAGATCAAGTGAAGACTTGTAATGTAGAAAGATAAAACTGAACTATAGACTAGTTTAATGAACTATTATGTATCCTTGGTGGCGGATAAAAGTCACTCTTGTAAGATGAAATAAATAATGTAATTATCATTATTTGTAATAAAAGAGGTCATAAGGTTCGAACACAGGATTTGAGAGTGTATGTCGTTATATTGCATTATATAATGATGTATGTTGGATGAATGATGTACTCGTGACGTCTGGAATCCGGGTGTGAAGATAGGCCAGATTTACAGGCGTTCTGAGTTAGGTATCGAGGCGATAGGGTTATAAACCTTAGGTAGGAGTACCTAAGACTATAATCATAGAGAGAGGATAAGAAGATCACCACGTGATCACGGTGACTCGTAATAATGATGGGTTGTTAAGCGATGAAAGATTTATAGCTAGTGCTATGAATGAAAGGTACTATGAAGTAATACGGGAAGAAGAACTTAGATTGAGTTATGAAGGATAGTATATGAATTAAAGAAAATTCGTATTAAGTAAAGAGAAATTTAGGAGTTGTAAAATTTCAATTGAGGACTCATATCAGCAGCTGAGTTGTATAATTCCTTGTATGGGCGGGGAAATTTTATGTGGTTTTAGAACCACTTAGCTTCTTATGCGATATAGTTGTTAAGTTGAACAATTCTTTGTATGGGCGGAGAATTGTTCTTGGCGTATCTTAACCGCTTAGCTTCTTATATATCGATCGGAAAGTTTGAGTTGACCAATTTTCTATATGGGTAGGGAATTGTGTTTGGTTCTACAATCACTTAGCTTCTGGTAGTGATAATCATTGGGATTGGTCGTGCTATCAAGATGTATATGATGAGAAGGTGAATCTTTTTTCATGTATGTACTTGATAGGTAGAGAACGATAAGGTAGTGCGAGTTCTTGAAACTCATACTTATGGTTAGTTTGTGACTCATAATAATATGGTATGTTTTCGAACGTCTCAGCGAATGGACGCCTATGGTTTGTCTGGATAGTTATTAAACTCATATTATTGTGGAAAGTTCCAGAACTCATAATGTGTGGTAAGTTGATGGACTGTACTAAGGTATAGTAATGTTAGACTGAAAATGAGTTATTTTTAGTAGGCTTAGTATTGAAGATGCTAGAGAAGATTAAGTATTGTCGCAGTAAGATAATGAAGGAAGATGGAGAAATAGGATATTCCAAGTCATCTAGATATGCTAGATTTCGAACTTTATTGAACTCATGCTGATATGTACTTTGAAAAGGAAAGAATTGGTTCAACTTTTGGAATTAATAGAATTTTTTTTAAAAAAAGCTATTCTTGGTATGTCTATGATAATTGCTTCGGCTAGACAGAAATTGATTTAAAATATTCAAAATGAATTTTATATCATCTATTCATTCGATGCAAGGGTGGTATAACGATGGAGTTGTTAATACCATTGAACCTGGTGTTGGATGTGATCTTAGGATCAACAACCCGCTATGGTATGATGTATAATGACGAAGTCACAAATATGAAGTCCTCAACGTCTTGTAAAAAAAATACGGTATCATGACGTCATAAAACGTTTTGATGTATTGCAAAAAGAATTTACATAAGTAGTCAATGTCAATTGAGTTGACTAGACGAATGTTTCACGTTGATATCCAATTTATTGGTATGGTCTAAGCTACTTGATTCAGCTAGACAAATGGTATTTCATCGAGCTTTCTTTGAGAACTTGTGCCAAACCAAATTGTTTTGGTGCGAAATCTAATGATTTAGTCTGAGGAGAACATGGAAGAGGTAGTTACTTTCTTTGTGATTGTAAACTGACCGATAAATAAGGGCTTACAACAAAATGTTGTTTAACCTAGTAAGAGTTCATGGTCGATTTGACCCCTCAGCAAAAGTATGAAACGTTTTAAGAGAAAATTTTATATTCCTCGTTATTCCTTCTACTTCATGATTCTTGATTGGTTTTGGGGGTTGGAATGGGGGAAAGATAAGAACTCCGTTGAAGAGAAGTTGAGAAGAAAGGTAGGCTAAAATTTTGAGGAAGAAATTCTGTGAAGAAGGGGTGAATGTGATGACCCAGGTAAGGGTGTGGTTTTAAGAAATTCTGAGGATGGAATTTTTATAAGTGGGGAAGAGTGTGACGACCCAGAAATTTGAGTTATCCAGAATTTAAGTTTAAAGAATTAGTTATTAATAAAAGGAACTTTTATTAATACTATTATGTGCTATGTGTTTATTAATCGTTCTATAACCTAGGATGATTATAAATCAGGAGTATTCTGGCTACGAGCTAGTCTGAGCGAATAAGAATTTACAAGACAAAAATAAAATTTTTTCGGGAACAAAATATTTTTTGGGGAAAAAGACAAAATAGGCACTATTCACCCGACGAAACCCTAAGGGTTAGGGTTTGAATAACCTAGGCCATTCCGAGAGTTCGGTATATTGAAATGACATTCCGTCGAAGGATTTGACGATAATATATTGTGAAAAGTTAAGTAAGCCGATAAAAGTTTTTCTCGAAAAACATGCAAAAATCGGACGAAATAAAAATGACGAAAAGTACTGTTATGTACTTTTCACTCGTTTAGCTATGTTAGGGTAAAACGTGAAGGAAAATGCTTAACGTCAAAAAGTGTTTTTCAGTTTTTCAAAGATCCGAAGAATACGTAAAAATTAGTCGGTAAAGGAAAGACGAAATATCCAAAAATATTTGGATTCCGGGAATCACAGTTTTCGAACTGTCGGACGAAAATCAAAAGACGGAAGCACGAAGATTCCAAGAGAAGCTACGTGAATAGTAAGGAGGTGTGAATAGTAAGGAGGTTAGGGGGGCGAAATGACTAAAATACCCCTAGCTTTGGAAATCTATAAATAGTAAGCTTAAAATCATTTAAATGGGATTTTGAAAATCCTATAACATGAGAGAGAGGGAGAGAGTTCGGATGGGAGAAAGAAAAAGAGAAAGAATAGGAAAAACTAGGCCGTGTACAAACTTTGTCTGACGGGAGAAGATTAAAGGAGAACGGTAATCCGAAAACTAATCTCTTATAAATTTTCTTTAAGTTTCGATGTTTAAAAACATAATTTAATGAAGATAATAAGTAGATGATGTTAGAAATGATTTCATATAATTGAAATCATGAGAAAACAAAGAAATAAGATTTTACAGTTTACTAAATAAATTTCTTAAGGAAGTATAAGATTCGTAATGAATTTGAACGATCCGAGAGGATTATATGAATAAGTAGGTTAAATAAGTAAAGAATAATGTTCAATAACATCAAATTCCAATAAAAAGTGGAATCGTAATCCAAAATATCGATTAAAATGAAGAACGAACGAAGAACACGAAGAACACGCGAAGAACACGAAGAACGTTGTTGATGGACAAATTTAAAACCATCGTAGAGTAATTGTTGTTGATGGACAAGTTTAAAACCATCGCGTATAAGTTAGATGTGTATTGTTTGGTTAGGAACTGTAGAAATGTTCATGAAGAATGGATTAAAACTTAGCTATAACGAAGTTATGGCGAAATTTCGTAAAAGACGAACGAGAATTAGAAAGTTAGTAAATGAACCCGAACCTATGGGGTTTCATAAGAAAGTAATAGAAAGTAGAAAACATGAGTCGTGGACTCAAGAATGAACGAGTTCCGAGTTCGGATGATCGAATTACGGACGAACAAACGAAGAGCGTTAAAAACATAAAAATGAACAAAGGGTGAAGATCAAGCCAATCTAATGGCACGTTAATGGATTCAGAACGCAGTTCTGTCTGAGGGGTATTGAAGTACGTAAGATAAGGAAGAGAATGGTATTGGAACGACCTCGTTCCGAGTTATAACAAAGGAGTTATGAGATCGGGAAATGAGCGTCTCAAAGAATTTACTTATTAACACTTAGAAAAAGTTTCTAGGGTTTAGTTTAGGCGCCGCAGCGCCGGATAGACTGTGGGAAGTGGTGCCGCAGTGCGAGCTCGACCATAATCTTCTGGAGAGTGGTGCCACACCACGAGAGATAAAAAAGGACTTGGCTGTGACGCCCCCAAAATAGGTTTACATCACCCATTTTGAGTTGTCAATACACGGTACAGAAACAACTACAACTTTATTATTACAACAGTAAAACTGTGAGTTTGAATACAAATATTATCTTCTAGACAATATCTATACTCAAATAAATCCTCATCACATTTATTGATACATTATTTTACAAAAATGGTGAGGACTACTAAACAACTCTCTCTAGAACCTTCATTCCATACCCCGACTCGTACTCGCTATATTCTCGCCTCCTAAGAAGAAAAATGGAACAAAAAGGAAAAGGGTGAGCTCAACTAGCCTAGTAAAGAATATTATGACTAAGATAATATACAACAAATTATCATTAGTCTTCAACAGGGAAAAATCTAATAGAATACAATAGACAACAAATTTTAAATCAATATTACATGCTGAAATAATAATTCATTAGAAAAGTTAAGTAGAGAATGCAAACTACTATCTTCTATATATGAATTTAAAAGTTCATCGCTCATCTTTTATCCTCGTAACATCAATCAATATATATCCGAATCAAATATTCATCTTTGCACTACTGAGCCAAAGATATTCATCGATTAATCATGTTCATCTAAACACTGCTCATCTTTGCACTACGGGCCAAAGATATTCTTCAAAATCATTCATCTTTGCACTACAAAGCCAAAGATATTCAATAATATCATCATTTAAGATCGAGGATGATGAAAATATTTTTAAAGAAACGAATCCAAAGGAAACAAAATGATAAGGATTAAGGATTAAGGATTCGTACTTTGTTTTATCCATATCCAAAAATACCTCAAAAATAATCATAGTGGTGTAAAATTCAAGAATGATCAAAACATGGATACAATCAAAGCTAGTATCCATAATAGATATTTTAGATGAAAAGGAAAATTTTCATTTTTTGATGAATAGTGCCGTATTCGTGAATAGTACCAGATACGTGAATAAAGTCAGATATCGTGAATAGTAACTCAGACACCAAAAGTTCCAAATTTGATAAAACTTCGTGATCAATATTTCAAAGATAATGATATTGAAGAAATAATATCATTACTGAAAAATAATAATATCCCTTACCTCGAAGAGACAAGATTTCTAGTTGAAACACCGGATACTTGAACTTGCACCGTATAGCAATACTCAAAGTATACTCAAAATACTCACAAGAATACGCTTCGATAATATAGAGAGAAAAACTTGAGTTTACGGTGTGATTTTCAATTCTAACCTAAGCACCCTATTTATAGAAATTGCTTAGAACACCAAAGCGAAAATTTAATATAATATTAATATATTATATATAAATTCCTACTGAACACAATCTATGATCTGAATTCACCATGCTTGACAACAAATAAGTCTACCAAACAAATCAAAAACGTTTTTGTAATTAAAAATATTTTAAACTTCCAAAATTAATTATTTGAACTTGAACTTCAATAATTCATAATAAATAGTCCTTTTATCGGAAAATTGAATCTCGCGACTTTTTATAGGAAATTCAATTCCAAATGAGAAATTGACCAAAATCCATAAATCCAAGCGATTTTACGTGCTATAATCAAATTTCAACGAATAAATGGGGTCCACCACATGTTTAACATGTTTTAATCATTTATTGCAACAAAAATACTCTTCCTCCTCGTATACTCATATATCCCACATTCGTTGTAAAAATATTACCATTATTATATTATTAAAATATAATAATACATTTAAATGAATTATCTTATCAGAAAAAGATAAAATTTTAATTTTCAACAATTGTCACATTAAAATTTTTCTCCATCTATTTCCGCATAAAATCAATATTTTCCTCATCATCTGAATCAATAATTAATTATTCACAAATAATATTACAGAATCACAATATTGACAACCAAGCAGTTCCTAGGAAAGAGGGGGCTTTCCAATAAGAATTTCTCCTTACTTGCGCACAATTAGGTGACCAAACCTCTCCTTAGACAGAACTTTCTAGACATTGCCAATAATGTTATCTAATAATATTATTCAGATAATATGAATTATTGCATCGATAATGAAAAATACTGTGTAATGACAATTATTGAAACAACAACAATATAAAATATCAACGCAGCAATTATTAAATCAATAAAATATCGAACAGTAATTCATGTAACCATTATTGAGTAGTGCCTTCTTACGTAAGAATCAATAATTGGTGCAATACTGCAAAGCTTCTTGTGTTTTAACCACCCAGTATTTTAACAATATTAATCTGTAACAACTACGCCTAGTTATTTTTAAACAACTTATATTTGTCGCTTTCTTCATCCAATCGCTTTTACATGGGGCCCACACATGGTCATTTGGCCGTCGCATTTAATATTCCCCGACAAAGATTTAATATTCCACGACCAAACGAATATTCCTCGACAACAATGAATATTTTATAACCACTTGCTTATTTTGAAATATTTATGTATTTAACCCATAACTATCCACATTAATCAAATCAACCCTTACTATTTCAAAATAATAAATAGAGAAAATTAAATTTCATTAATAATAAGTTGGGGTCTTACATTGTACTGCATGACCTTGACCCTTCTAGAGAGAGGAGAGAGAAGTAGGTCGGGCCAACATACGAGAGAGAAAGGAAGGGACGCAGTCTTCATGTTGGCCGGCAAGGTATTATGCCTTAAAAGAGATTTTAATGCTTAATTACTAGGGGATGTGCAAGAAAGAAATATGAACATATAGTTCACCTAAAATAACACTTAAGCAAATGACTTAAACCTTTATTAAAGGTTGAACGTAAAGATTAAACGAGATTAAATAACAAAGAATATAATCACAAGTTATGTAACCGTAGTCAGGATGAATGAACGTGAGGAATTGCTATGGTTGTGATTCCTTAAAAGTTGAGTGACGAGGGTAATGAATAACATTTCGATGTTATATCATGATAATGAGAGATAAGTGTGAAGCGTATAGATGCTGTGAACGCAACATCGTTGCGATGGACGCTTGGTCTTAGCATACAATGATCGGTATGGCTTTGACACTAAGAACGAGTAATGAACATGGGGTTCATATAATGGATAACGAAATTATTAAATAGTATATGAATTATCAAGAAAGCCGTAACAAACGGTAATAAGATTAATGAAAGCCGAATGTGATTCGATAAAGAATGAATCCGGAGGGATGACATTTAGTTGTCAGAAAGCCGTAAGGAATAAGAAATTGATGTAATCGAACATTATAGTTTAATAGTTCGTATAAGTTAAGAGAAGTTAGGTTGTGGTACAATCGTAACCTTTAATGGTTGACATATGGGAGCTGGGCTAAACAATTCCTTCAAAGAGCGAAGGTATATACAAAACTGGCAACCGATCAAACTCACTGTGATGGCAGTGTAGATGAGATGCAAAAATTTTTGTTGGTTGTTTGTGGGAAACCACTCAGAGTACCATATGGACTACTAGCAGAGACGCGATGTGTGCTGAGTCCTAGAGAAGTTATAAGAATAAGATAAGAATATAAATTATCCAAAATGATGAACGTTTTGAGTAAGACATCTTCGTATGTCATAAAGCCGTAAATTGGTAAAAGAAGTTAGTCGCGTAAACTTATATTGCAAGAACGCGAACTCTAAGAAGTAAAGTTAAGTAAACCAATGCATAAGTTCAATATATGACTAATTGGTGTTTATGTTTTCTCCATATGTGTGATATAGGAATTGAAATGAGCAGATCAGCGTAAGCTGTAGCTGGGCGTAAGGCAAGTTTCCTAACTTCATTCATATTACATGAATGCTAGTTTCTTAAACTTCTCATATGTTGTACTTGACAAGTTCTGTCTATATATGAATGTGTGATATTTGTACAAGGTGTTAAAATGTATGAGGCCTTGAGCCACAATTTGAACACTTCGGTGTTTCTATGATATGAATTGTTCTGTGATTGAGTTGTTCAATACAAGTATGTTCTGTTATACATGAACCGTTATTGTTAAGTCTGTGCTAATGATTCTAGCCAGACAGGATGTGTATGAAAAAGGTAGAGGAATGAAAGTATTTCAATATGAAAATGACTAATGTTTTAAGATGATAGGGATCGAGACTATTCCTATTATTCAAGCTGCTTCATAACCTTTGTTCAGTTATAGAATTTCTAAAGAAATGTTTTAATTCTGAAGTTGTTTGTTCAACTATTATGACTTGCTGGGCAATTGAATGCTCACACTTGCTTTAAATGAAAAAAAAAATTAGCGAACAAGGTTAGAAGAACTTAAGGATCTCGTAAAGATCAAGATGACGGTATCCAGATGCAGTACCATTCAGAAGGTGAATGAGCGAGAAGATCAAGTGAAGGCTTGTAATGTAGAAAGATAAAACTGAACTATAGACTAGTTTAATGAACTATCATGTATCCTTGGTGGCGGATAAAAGTCAATCTTGTAAGATGAAATAAATAATGTAATTATCATTATTTGTAATAAAAGAGGTCATAAGGTTCCAGAACCTGGGATTTGAGAGTGTATGTTGTTATATTGCATTATATAATGATGTATGTTGGATGAATGATGTACTCGTGACGTTAGAAATTCGGGTGTGAAGATAGACCGAATTTTGGGGCGTTACAGTAAGTTGTCCACAAATTCTGGGTCATTGAACTCTTCATCCCCCAATAATGTTGTCTCTAAAAGATTGTTGACCAGACTCTTTCCCATGTCTTCGTTGACTATTTGATAAATAATTTCCATCCAAAAACACTCTTCTTCATCCGTGGGAAATTTCATGGCTTTGATAACGTTAAACTTAACTTCTTGATCTTGGACCCTCATTGTTAGTTCACCTTTTTGTACGTCGATGAGTGTCCTACCCGTCACCAAGAAAGGTCTCCCTAGGATAATCGAGATGTTCTTATATGTCTTACACAATGCCTCTAGGATACGTGACTGACCTATCTGCCAACAGTAATGAGATGTTCGTAGGCTTTGGAGCTGGCAAACCCAATTCTATGTATACTGATAATGGCATAAGGTTCACACTTGCTCCCAAATCACATAAGCATTTATTGAAAGCCGTATTCTCGATCGTGCATGGAATGATGAAACTCCCCGGATCTTTCAACTTGGGTGGCAACTTTCGCTGTAAAACCGCGCTACACTCCTCTGTTAGTGCCACTGTCTCGAAATCTTCTAACTTCTTCTTCCTGGACAGAATCCCTTTCATGAATTTTGCATAACTCAGCATTTGCTCTAAGGCTTCTGCGAACATGATGTTAATATGCAGTTTCTTAAATACTTCCAAGAATTTTGCAAATTGCTTGTCTAATTTCTGCTTTTGAACTCTTTGTTGAAACGGCGGTGGATGATACACAACTATCTTATCATCTAACTTTGTTTTCTCAAATTGCGTATTCTCACCCTGTTTTTCTACAACCACCTTGTTGTCATTACTCTTATCATCCGAGACAGCTGAATTTTCTGCATCTTTCCCATCCAACTATTTTCCACTCCTCAAGGTGACTGCCTGACACTATTCATGATTTCCCTTTGGATTTCTTTCGGTGTAACTCGGTAGGGTCCCTTGTGGTCTGTTGTTCAATGCTAAAGTAATTTGCCCCATATGGTTTTCTAAATTCTTGGTGGCCATCTTCTCCGATATGGTGGAGAAAAACGTGGAAGTCTTCATGGACGACTTTTCCGTCTATAGAGACAATTTTGATACATACCTTGGGAATTTGGTAATGGTGTTACAGCGATGCGAAGATACGAACCTTGTACTTAACTGGGAAAAATTCCACTTCATGGTTGAGGAAGGCATAATTTTGGGCCACAAGGTATCGGCTCAAGGACTTGAAGTTGACAAGGCTAAGTTGGAAACAATTAAAAAACTTCCTCCACCGAGCTCAGTAAAAGGAATCCGAAGTTTTCTGGGACATGCTGGGTTCTGCAGAAGATTCATAAAGGACTTCTCTAAAATTGCAAAATCGTTGTGCAGTCTTTTAGAGAAGGACTCTGTGTTTATTTTTGATGAGGAATGTAAGTCGGCTTTCGAGTTAATGAAGAAGAAGTTAATGACAGCCCCCGTGATAGTCGCACCAGATTGGAATATACCTTTCGAGCTAATGTGTGATGCAAGCGGCTATGCAGTTGGGGCTATTTTGGGACAACGCCGAGAAAAGGTATTTCATGCCATTTTTTATGCAAGAAAGAAACTCACGGAGACTCAAATGAATTATACAACTACGGAGAAGGAACTGCTTGCAGTGATGTATGCATTTGACAAATTTCAGGCACACTTGATCGGGACTAAGGTGATAGTCTACACAGATCATTAGGCTATTCGGTATCTAATTGCGAAGAAAGATGTTAAACTACGCCTTATCCGATGGATTCTCCTTCTTCAAGAGTTTGATCTAGAAATAAAGGATAGAAAGGGGACGGAGAATCAAGTCGCTAATCATTTGTCTAGGCTGGAAAATTCGGGTAAACAAGAAGAGGTCAAGTGCGTCATCAACGAGTCATTCCCAGATGAGCAATTGTTTGGGTTAAATGCCAAATTCCTATGGTACACGGACTTTGCGAACTATCTAGTGAGCAACATGCTCCCCCCTGATCTTACAAGACAACAAAAGAAGAAGTTCCTTCATGACGTCAAGTGGTATATGTGGGATGAGCCATACCTATTCAAACAATGCACAAATAAGATGATTAGAAGGTGTGTGCCTTACAGCGAGGTACATAGTATACTGCATGAGTGTCATTCGTCGGCGTACGGGGGACACTATGGTAGTGAAAGAACAGCAACAAAAGTCCTTCAAGCAGGGTTTTATTGGCCTACGTTATTTAAAGACGCCCATCAATTTGTTAAAACTTGTGATAGATGCCAACGAGTAGGCAACATATCAAAAATGAATGAGATGCCACTCCAAACTATCTTAGAAGTTGAGATTTTTGATGTATGGGGCATCGATTTCATGGGGCCATTCCCTTCCTCATTTTCCGATCAGTATATTTTGCTTGCAGTGGATTATGTGTCAAAGTGGGTTGAAGCAGTAGCACTACCGACTAACGATGCCAAGGTGGTGCTCAAATTATTGCAGAAAAACATTTTTACAAGGTTTGGCACACCGAGAGCCATTATAAGTGATGAAGGTAGTCACTTCTGCAACAAATCGTTTACAGCTCTCTTGGCAAAGTATACGGTCAACCACAAGGTAGCGACGGCTTATCATCCCCAAACCAATGGGCAGGCTGAGGTGTCGAATAGAGAGGTCAAGAAAATTCTTAAAAAAGTGGTGAACCCGGATTGAAAGGATTGGTCGCTCCGATTAGATGATGCATTATGGGCATACCGGACTATATATAAGACACCGATCGGGATTTCACCATATCAACTACTGTACGGAAAGGCTTGTCACCTGCCAGTCGAACTACAACACAAGGTCTACTGGGCCATTCAAAAATTGAACTTTGATCAAGCAGCTGTGGGTGAAAAGAGGCTACTATAACTAAACGAGCTCGATGAATTCCGACTTCAAGGATAATTGAACGCTAAACTATACAAGGAGAATGTCAAGAAATGGCACGACAAGAAAATCATGCACCGAACTTTCGAGCCGGGGCAATCTGTCCTGCTGTTCAACTCACTATTGTGGTTGTTCCCAGGAAAGCTTAAGTCAAGGTGGTCGGGATCATTCACCATCAAAATAGTGTTCCCACATGGCGCAATCGAACCCTACAGTCGAAATCCATTGGAGACATTCAAGGTCAATGGTCAACGGATAAAGCATTACTGGGGTGGAGATTCGAACTGGGATGCCATCAACATTACCCTCCCCGATGCTCAATGACATAAGAGGCACCATCGGGCTTACAACGTTAAAACTAGCGCTATTTGGGAGGCAACCCATGTTCTACACTCTTTCTCTTTTAATTTTTTCTTTATAAGATAGTTTATAATCTAATCTAAGTATTTGCTTTCGTAGAATTTTTACGTCAATTCTGGATGATTCGTAGGTTGAAGAAGGAAGTCAGAGCAAAGATGTCACTGACCTCATGGTGCGGGCCATGCTGTCCATTGTATATGCTTAGCGCGGGGGGTGCTACAAGCCAAGTCCTTCATGCCATGCAGCGTAGACCACGTTACTTCACCGAATTCGCAGCGCTAAGCGTGCCATTCATAGCACAGGGTGCGCTACGGTCCCTCTGCCCACTGACCCATCAGCGTGGACTACGCTATCCAAGAGCTATACTTAGCGCGGGGCGCGCTATCATGTCACCAACTCCATGACCTGCTAGCGCGGGGCGTGCTACTTACACCTACCTTGCAGCACAGGCCGCGTTGCTCGTAATTCCCAGGCGCTTAATTACATTAAAATACGTGTCCTCGGCCATAACTCCCACCTTGCCTTTCCTTCGTCAAATCAAATTCATCCACTTCTCCTAAACAATTTCAACTTCCAAAACTCCATAACTCCAAAACTAATGACAACACCCTATCAATCCTTCTCCTTTTCAAATTCTATTCCCATTACACCCACTCACATTCCATCTTCTAACCCACGTTAGTTGTCCATCTCCTACATGAACCCCAACTATATATATAATCAAATTCATATCAATTGTACACACTACACTCCAATTCTACATCAAATTCATTCCTCGCACAAACTCTTTCAATTGAGGACACCATTCCAACTAGGAATACACGAGCTAGTTAAGGGAGGAACAACTTACTTCTTTCTCAATCGTCTTCTCTATTCTTGATAAAAAGTAAGTCGAACAACTTGGTTATTGGGTGTGTGTTTTCACAATTTGGGTAACAAGATAACACAACATACGTAATTATGGGGAAAAACTTCGGTCAAGGCTTGCTTAACCTGCTCGACAAAAGTCTGAAAGAACTTTAAGCCTACTCACCCCACGAACCACCATGTCTTCCCACAAAAGACAACGCCCATCCTCCTCCAACGCTTTACCTCAATATGATCACACAAGGTTTGTTAGTGAGAGGGTCATTGATGGATTCAAGTCAACCACTGTCAAGAAAACATTGGTGCTTGAACGTGGTTTGAAGCCGAATGCTAATTTCTGTTTGAAACTGGTTTAATAAGGATAGCACAGTAAAAACAACTTGTTGATTGATTGAGTTTAGACTGATACATAATCGAACTCTGAAGGATAATGCTAGTTTAAATGAATGAATGACAAGAATAAGTAGTGATGGCTAAAGTTAGACAAGAACCTAAGTTTGGGGGAATATTTGGGGTATATAAGCTATAAATAATAATAATAAAAAATAAGAATAAGAATAAAATGGGAAATAAGAGCAAAAACCCCCCCTAGATGAAAAATGTAGCATAAGTATCCCACGCTGACCCTCGATATTGGTAATTGTTTAATTTTAGTTGGATCTAGCTTGTTTTTGGATTTCGTGAGTTTACATTGTATGATGCCTTCGAAGAGACTTATTATGTGTTAAATTTGATATATTTTTTCAGTTAACATTGTTGTGGAGCATATACACACTATATTAGTGATAACATGGTAAGATGTAAGGATTGATAGTGAATTGCATATTAATTTTTGATATGAAGTGTTGACATGTTTACTAAATTTTCTGAGGCCATATGAGTAACTATATTTACTGTCTTAATTCTGGATTCGTAGTTTAGTTGTTAGTGCATTGTATTGCATTTTTCTTGAGGACAAACAATGTTCAAGTTTGGGGGAATTTGATGAGTAGGTTTTTAACCTACGATTTAGTTTTTGGTAATTTCATGTTACTTTTGATGGGTTGTTTGCTTGTTGTAGGATAATCCATAGGCCTATCAAAATGTTACAATTGGAAGGTGATTTTGAGCAATTCTGGAGTTTCTGACAACATAGCGCGGACCATGCTGTGATGCATAGTAATGTGGCTCGGTATTGCGCTACTTTGAACGTAAAAAATCTCCTAGAGGGCGATAGCGCAGGCCGCTATTGTCGGCGTGCATGTATTGTCTAGTCTTGGAGCCACCTTTGCGTCGGTATTTTTGTTGAGCGAAAATTGATTTTGTGCTGGAAGTTGGGTTATGTTGGGAACTATTAATTCTTTATGTAATGTGATCATAATATGAGTGTGGGATGGTTGTTAGTTTATTTTGTGGGAGTCTTTGACCATTGAGTTATCGATTTTGAAAAGGATTCAGATTTCAATTTGATTTCTTATGGGGAGAGTTAGAGTTAGATTAAGATTGATGTATGGAGCTGAGCTGAGACTACTTTTATGCTAAGTGTGGAATAATGGAGAGATATCTAGACACACTTCGAGAACAAGATTGGAGAGCAAGAGCTTGGAGGAACGAAGAAGGAGAATAATTTCACGAAGATTTCAGATTTGAAGGGCGAGAAGGGTAGCGTATTATTATTCTCCTCTAATTTCAATATTATGTAATTGGGATGATGTTTTCTTTTATTTATTGAGTATTTAATTTATTTGCTGTGAACTAAATTACTTATTAGGCTTATAATGGATCTTTAAGTGGAACAATGATTATGTAACCTCGATTTTCAGTTTAATAAAGCTATTATTCAGTTTATCTATATTAATTTGAGCTTGAATTTATGAATTTCCTAATCAACAATTTTATGTGGATTTGTATGAATTCGAGAGATGAAATATTAATCTAGACTTAATTAATATAGAATGTGTTCTTGATTTATGTGAATGAACAGAATCTTGATGTATGTTAGGGTAGAGATATGCTTGACATCGCATGTAATCATGAAGAGAACTTGAACTTAAACCTTATTTAATTGTAATTCACATAGAGATATAGTGAGTTGATTGATTAAGGTGTTTAACTTAATTCTATCTTAATTGTGGATTTGGGTTAATACGGTGTTAATGCATCGAGAGGTGGTTAATACTATTTATGTGTTCTTGATTAATAAACTGAGATAGTGAATTAAACTGGAATAAGGGAATAATAATCAGAGGGATGCTTAGAGTGAAGTTACAAGCCTAATTCTCCAATATTTGTTTGAAAATTCAGTTTTAGGGTTTGTTGGTATTTAGTTGATTTTTAATAATTTCAATATTTTCGCTATAAATTGGAAATTGATTAGTTTAATAAAATTAGGATTAATAGAAGATTGGTAGTTACGAGGTTAATTTCTTGCTAAGTTTATGAGGGAACTATACTTTATTTACTATTATATTACTTGTTGACCACGTATACTTGCGTGTTGTGCGTATATAGATTTACCCAACACGCATGCTTCAAACTTCTTATTTTGCTAATTACCCTACTGATTTCCAGTACCCTCGTTTCCATTCCACTTCCTCTTCAAGTTGTTGTTGTTGTTGGTGGTGTTGTTGTTGTTGTTGTTGTTGTTGTTGTTGTTGTTGTTTCCACCACTACCACCTCCAGTCTTAATCTCCACCTCATTCTTCTTCTTCTTCTGTTCCTGATTGAACTTTGTCACTGCCTCGCCCCCACCTTCAGCGAGTATTGCTTTCTCCATCATTGCTGCGAAAGTCTTTAATTGGAATAGAGAAACCCTACTGTACAACTAGGGCTTCAGTCCTTGTTCAAACCTCTTCGTCTTGCTTTTGTCCGTGCTGACTTGATAAGGCACAAACCTTGCCAACTCGTTGAATTTAGCGGCATACTCGGATACCGTCCTCGTTCCCTGCTTCAGTTCCAGAAATTGCACTTCCAGCTGACCCTTCGAACTCTCGGGAAAATAGGTCTCGAAGAATATCTCCTTAAACTTATCCCAGGTTATCACCCCTGGTCCTTCTCGAGTTTTATTGGTCTGCCACCAATAACTAGCCTCTGCTTTCAACATGAATGTTGCAAAAGTAGTCTTCTGGTCATCCACTACCCTAGCAACATCGAACACCTTTTATATCTCCATAATCTAAGTCTGTGCCTCGACTGGATTCACTAACCCGCGGAATTCAGGTGGTCCAACCACCTTGAACTCCTTAAATGTTGTTCCTTGGTTCTGTGGTTGATTCTGCAATGCTCCTGTCAGTAACGTCACTAATTATTAAACGGGGTTAACATCAACATTGTCGTTATTGTTGGTTCCTTCGGTTGTTCTCTGTCGTGGTGGTTGACGTCTGGGAAGCATTTTCTGTTAAAATACACCCATTAGATTATTATTCAACTCTTGTAAGTAATTTTTACTAAACTTGCCTCCACAAAAGAAATAACCACATAATCACGTAACACTTTGAATAAAATAACAACTTTTATTTATTCAGAACCTCTTTGAAAATATAAAACAATAGCATCACTGCTATTTACACTACTTTCTTAAACTACAAAAGTTTCAGGACTACATCATCGTCATATCCCATAGGTTGCATAACACTTGGGATTTACAATTTATTTAATATTTTAAACTCGCATAATAACTACGATGTTCTACTAAGATACTGCTTAGCCTTACTACGCTCTTCTTCCATAATACGGAACATTATTCTGCGATCAAATACACACGATGGCAGCGTCTCAAACTGAATTGGATAACCCATGACCCGATCTTGAGATCGATTAACCATGGTGTTGAATACTCTATTCGTCTCTTCCATCTTCATTCTTTTCGCCTGTGTGTCTTTCACAACTATCCCGGCTCGTTGAAACACTTCCTCGTATGCGTCTTCGACTCTTGCCCTCTTAGTAGCTTCTTCTTTCAGCTTGTTTTTTAGTTCTACTACCTCCTCGATCAGTTGTTATTTCTCTCCTTCAGTCTGTTCTAGCTTCTCCTCGACATTAGTCAGTCGTTCCTCATGATCCTGGATCTCGTCGTCTTTCCGTGTCATTGCAGTATGTTGTTCAGCTACTATCTCTTGCAATTTCTCGACTGTATCCCGAAGTTCCACGTTACGGTCGTAGACTTCATCGTACATTCGAGCAGCTATCGAGGTTAGTGAAGTCTTTACCTCCTCGCCCTCGTCATCCTCTTCCTCATGTGGCAACTTAACGGGATCCTCCTCATCCGTCTCCACATCATCATCCTCATCTTCAACCACTATGACCAACGGGGCTGACTCCCGTGGCAGTAGTTGTTCCCAAATAACCTGAATGTCGCGAGGCTCCTCCTCTATAGGCATCTGAGGTCTATCCTCCCTAGCCTGACTGGATTCTCCGACATTAGTCATCCTGATAAAAAAATTTAAGTTTTAATTATTAATCATTACTACTCGACACTCACGAGCACATAAGTTATAAACACATAATCACATAAGTGTTTTATTACTTCTTCCTTAAAACTCGATAATAGTTAATCACCACTATCTTTTCAAAGGTTACTTCCTAAGGCTTTTCCCCACCTAAGGTTGATAACCTAAAGCTTTGATACCAACTTGTGACACCCCCAAATCCCAGTACTTCATTACCTGAAGATTTGGTGTTCACTTAATCAAAACATTCATATCTAACTACCCAATCATAATAAAATTGAATAATAAAACCTGCCCATACAGGATTACATTAATAAAAAAAATATCTCCCATGTTATCTAACCTTTAATTACATTCATTCAAATGTGGAAATTAAATAAATGCTTCATTACATCAATCAAATTAAAGCCTGATAAATAACGGTCAACATATTACAAGTCTTCAATACTTGTTCATCTTCCCTTTTCCCTTACTGGTGCTAGTTACATCTACCTTCTCATCCTTGGCTGTATTGATTATATAAGCAAGAGTGAGCAAACAAAGCTCACTTGAAATAAGAATGAATAAACTTTACAATATTTGCCAATTAATAGGCTCAATAGAACTGAATGGTATGTTCTATTAACATTTTGAAATATACTGCTGAGGGTCTAATGACCACGAACCATGTCAACAGTTATAAGTAATCTTTCAGCTTTAACTTTAACAGTCAATAGACTATAAGGACTCCACATACTTAGGGGGATCAGCCCTTCGTACAATGTATTGTGCACAAACATTTCAACGCTAAGCGTAAACCCCTAATAATAGGGTTGTTCATCTCAGTATTTAGATTATAAGTCTGCACAAAAGTAAGTTTGGTTTGGATACACTTCAAGGGTAATTGAAGTTTAATGATCATCAACTAGGGAACTAGTTGAATCAACAATGCTTGATAACACAATAGTTTTTTAATAACAACATAACTCAGAACATTTGAGAATCATAAATGAACTGATTATACATATCAAACTCATGCTTGAAATAACTATAGAGCATAAGCATTCAATAAAATGAATAAAATGATTAACCTTTGCTTGAACAGTAAAATAAGCTAAGGTTCAAGTCTTATAATTATTAGAAATGAAATTCCTGAACGTACATTTATCCGATAGCAAGTTGGAAACTAAAAACTTGCCCAACAAGGTATTAACTCATTCAAAGAATTAAAACCGTTCAATAATAGAGACGATAGTTCAAAAACTACGTTCATTATACAATAATAGAACTTAAGAAACTTGATTAACTGTAAACAAGTTAGAATGAATCAATCAAATAAGAATTTCCAATAACATTAGAGTTAGAGTTTGCTCGAATGAATTTTAGAAATAATTGACTTATTCAATAACAGTTAAGATACAAAGCTTGCTCAATCAAAAGAATGAAGTTATACAATATAATAATAGAACTAACTCAACGAAAGTGTAGAGTTAGAAAACTTGCTCAATGTAAAAAGAAAGTTTAGAAACTTGCCTCGAGCGTAAGCTACAATATTAAACTCACGTTCACCGACACATTGTTTTAGAAACACATTGTCTATTAGATATGCTAACATACCATAACATATACATTTCTAGCTAAGCTTATCATCTTAGCACAAGTCTTATGCTACTATATATATTTCAGAATTCCTAAGTGTTAACATCACAACACCTATCTAACATTCACTGTATAAACTAAGTTATCATACAATGCGTCCGTAACCTACTAATCACTTTTACAACTTTGAATTCATAATATATATAACACAACTCTGTTTTAGCCTTGTTGTTACATGTTAGACACATTACCATAACCTTTAGTTAAGCTACAAAGAACGACCAAAGTCTACAGAATTTGCATACTTGATTAATCTCGAAAATGGGCCTTTGGCGCTTGTACCCAGCTTTTTATCTTTGGGATCTGGCGTGCACATGTGATGGCTAAGGTCATCGCGCTAAGAAATTTCTTGTGATTCTTGTGACATACAGAAATTAGTTTTGCAGACAGAGCTTCGGCACTATTCTTAAGCCAACTAACACAAATTTTACCCACCAAACAGTGATAATAACACGTAAAATAAATATAACAGTATCAGAAACATGTTTCCTAACATTTACAACCAATTAGCACAATTTATCAACAACTAGAACTATTTTAATTCCTCAATTTTCATGTTTTTCATAAAAACTCAATTTTCTTGACATTCATCCTAAAAATCATCACTGTGAATTCAATACATGATCAAATCATCTCATTCAAATTACGTTATGTTCGTATCTCAATGAACTAACATATACAAACGTCAGTTTACGGTTTAACATAAGATTTGACCATCTAAATTGGTACTTACCTAAGCCATATAAAGAATACATGTACTGACAATATTTCTTCCTACTGTCAAACGAATTTAGCATCCAATTCTCTTGTTTAAACGTAAACTGTGAGACCCCAGATTTTATGAATAAATATTTAATTTTCTCAAAATATTTTTTGAGTATTATGGTGTGGATTTGAGATAGTGTTATAGTTGGGGGTAGTATTTATAAATTTTTAAAAGTATGCAAGTTGTTGTATGATATTCGATTGGTCGGGGAATATTCTTTTTGTCAGAGAATATCCGTGACGACCATTACAATCATTAGTGGACCCTACAACGGAATTATTAGCCGGATTGAGAAAATGACAAAAATATTTTATGAAAATAACGGCGAAAGTTTTACCGTTATCTTTGTTGAACTACTTCGGTAGTAAAAAATACGATGTCTGGCGTGGTTGCATAGTAACTGCGGTATTGATTATTGATGCTTACGTGATAAGTCACTTTCGGTTTTGTTTTATTAGTATTATTAATGTAATAAAAGCGAGAAAAGCTTTATATAAAAATGTAATACTTTTATAAAGTTATTTGTTTTATTAGACAATAATTAGAATATATTATATTCTATTATTATGCATAGTGTTTTGCATAGTAAAATCTTTTTTATAAAATAGAATACTTTTATAAAGTTATTCATAAATAGAATATATTATATTTTATTATGCATAGTGCCTGCGTAGTGTTTTTGCATAGTAAAATCTTTTATATAAAATGTAATACTTTTATAAAGTTATTCGTTTTATTAGATTATAAATAGAATATATTATATTTTATTTAAAAGATTTTGGTTTAAATATGGATTTGTCCGATTAAAAGTAAATCAATACTGACCGTTCATGAATTAGTTACTATCTGATCCATTCTTCTATAAATAGAAGCTCATTCCTTCATTATTTCTTACGAATTCACTGAAACTCTAGAGAGAAAAACTATAGAGAGAGTTCTTCTATAATCTTGAGCGTATTTCTTTAGAGTTTAATGAAAGCTTTGAGCATAGTACAAGTTTTTTTCGACTATATCATCGCCCTACCAGTCGGAATACTCTTCTTTCAAAGGTAAGGGATATTATTTATTGTTCTCATAATGGGTATTTTTTTCTTTCTTATTCGTGAAGAGAACTTCTGTTATTCCATTCTTTATTATTCTGTTGGAATAACCTGTATATGCAGGATACCCTATACTTAGTGAAATTATTCTATTATTCCATTTTTATTATTTTGTTGGAATAACCTGTTTATGCGAAGTACCGCATACATGGTGAAATATTTCTAATATTCCGTTCTTTATTATTCTGTCTGAATATCCCGTCTGTGCGTTTACGCAAGACCTGGTTCCACTATTTATTATTCTCTCTAAATATCCTCACATACGTGCGTTTACATGGGACCGGTTCCATTATTTATTATTCATTTGGAATAACTTTTCTGCGTGCGATTTATCGCGTGCATGAGTAATTCTCTTTGTTATTCCATTCTTTATTATTTTGTTAGAATAACCTATCTATGTGTATTTCCACATGCATGGTGAATGACCCTTCGTATTCATTTCTTTTTAATTATGGAAATGAGCTGTCTACGTGGATTACCGCATGGCGGGTGAAAATCCATTGCAGTTTCATATATTCTATGATACTCTTTTGGTTAAAGTTTTGGCTTCTATACTCCATGAAATTAGTGGAATATCCTTGATATTTGCGCTTAATCCAGTATCTTTTCATGAAAATATTCTTATGAGCATTCTTGAATTTTACTCCACAAAGCAGTATCATGTTGACAATTTGGACGTTATTAAGTTCAGGATAATTTAACTTATAAATCTTTAAAATTTATTCTTGAACTTGTTTTATTGAATTGTCATCATCCTCATATTTATATTATGATGAAAGTCATATGTGGCCTGTAGTGCATAGATGGACTTGGTATGATTATGATCAGAGATTATTCGGTATAATCATGACCGTAATATTACAAATGATGTGGAAAAAGTCCTCATTGTCTCGTAGTGCATTGATGGACAGTTTTTGGTATGATTATGGCTATGGATTCTCTTCGGCCAAGGGTACAAAGATGAATTGTTTTATGGCATGATCAGAACCGTTGATGAAAACACGATTATCTTTGGCCCGTAGTGCATGGATAATTCGTGGTCGTGATACTAAAGAATATCCTTGGCCTGTAGTGCAGGGATGATTTGATGATGTGGATTATTTATTAAGCTGAGTCTCAGTGATAAAAGTGATGAAAAACTTTTTAAATCATAGAAGATAGTAGATTTTATTCTCTACATGACTCTTCTAATGGATTGCTTGTTTCGCTGCAGTTAAACTTGATGTTTATTATATTTTATCAGTTTAACACTGTTGAAGGCTAACGATAAATTATTCTGCATTATCCTAGTCATAATATTTCTTACTGGGCTAGTTGAGCTCACCCTTTTGCTTTTACTGTTCTCTTCAGGAAATGAGAATGTAACAGGGACTAGTCGGTGAATAGAGTGATGGTCCTAGATGGTGCATTAGTAGTCCTCTCTATTCGTTGATATAGTGTGATAATAAATGTAATGAGGACCCCATTGAGTTTGTATATTGTCTAGATGACAATATTTGTATTAAAACTCACAATATATATTTAGTCATATTTTACACGACTGTTGTATAATTAAGTTGTATTTGTATTCAATACCTTGTATCTGGCGACCCGAGATGGGTGATGTATACCTATTTTGGGGGCGTCACAGTTGGTATCAAAGCATAGGGATATGATCCCTAGCTAAGATGTGAGACAAGAACTAGGAAGGGAGAGACGGGGAATTCCTTCGCTAGTATGACCTACCGAAGTTTATTTGGTATTTAATTGGTCGGTCAGAGTATAGGGATAATATGCGATATATCAGTTAACCCTTGTTTTGTGGCAGTATTTGAAAATGGCATCCGAAAATGTTGAGATAAGCAATGAAGCACATGAGACCGTTGAGTCACCAATGATCAATACCCATGATAATGTGCAACAGAAAGACAATAATCCTTAGGTAAATAACAACACTGATTAGAGGATGAATGATGGGATATTCAGAGGCTTTATGCAATTCATGCAACATCAGGTGAGAGAGACTCTTGTTCAAAATGTAGGTGGCAATAATGGCAACCCACGGTCGGTCACTGCTAAGTAGTTCAAGGAGTTGGGACCAACGGAGTTTTTGGGAAAGCCAGAACCACTTATGGCGGAGACGTGGTTAAAGCAGATCACCAAGATATTTGATGTTTTGGGATGCTCTGAGGAGCAAATGGTTCCCTTTGCCACTTTTATGTTGCGTGAAGAGGCAGATTACTGGTGGGAATTTGTAAAACGTACCTAGCCTGACGCACTCAAGATGTCTTGGGAGAAGTTCCAAGAGTTGTTCAACGACAAGTACTTTCCCGAAAGTATTCGTCACATGAAGGAGGTGGAGTTTATCAAGTTGGAGAAAAATAATATGACCGTGTCACAATACGAGGCTAAATTTGTGGAGTTATCCCGGTTTATATTCCATTTGGTTGATAAAGAGGAGAAAATGACTCGGATGTTTCTAAGAGGTTTGAAACCCGATATACGTCAATACCTCATTTCTCATAAATTGTGTTTGTATTCAGATGTTGTGAATAGGGCTCAGTTATTGGAGCGCAATAATGAGTCAGCACAACCAAAAGGTAATGACCATCTGCACGATAATAATCATACCGGTGGCAATGGTCATCGGAACAATGATAACCATCGTAGGGGAAATTATCATGCCATGAATGGTAACCACTTCGGTGGTAATCATGGCCAAGATAATAGGAGTGGAAATTTCAAGAAGAGGAGGTTCAATAATAATGGAAAGACAGCAGCACCAGCACCCGTTTCAAAGGAAGAAGAATGACCACCGGTCGCATGTTTCAAATGCGACGACGGGGAGGGATCACATCCAAACCAAGTATGCGAAGAATCCAAAGCGTGTTTTAATTATGAAAGAGAAGGTCACCTAGCTCGATTTTATCGTATGGTGAAGTCAAGTCCAGCTGGGATGGTGACACCAAGGGATGTCTCAGACAAGTAAAAGTCGGTAGTTTAAGTGAGAGCGTTTGTCGAGGAACTCGAACGAAGTTGTCACATGTAAGTTAATCATAACTTCTTGCGAAGTCTATACCTTATTAGATACCGGTTCTACCGATTCTTTTATCTCTCTTTCTTGCGCTCAACGTTTAAATTTGACTCCAAAGAAATTAGACTTTAACTTATCTGTTGAAACTCCGTTAGGAGAAACCTTCATTTCATGTGTTATCCAAGTCTTGGATGAGAATCACAGTTTTTAAATGATATTTCTATCGTTAATAAGGTCCTGACATTTTCCCTAAAGACTTTTTGACCTACCCCAGAGCGTGAAATCGAATTTTGTATTGACCCCAGTATAAAACCCCATTTCTAAAACCCTTAAATATTTCTTCTACCAAAATGAACGTATAATGCGCCAAAGACGTTGGCTCGAGCTGTTGAAGATTACGATTATACCATTCCATATCATTGTGGAAGAGAGAACGTGGTAGCTGACGCGTTGAGTAGAAATCGTATGCGTTTACGAGTGCGATGTTGTTAACACAAAAACCCATTTCGTATAACTTACAAATGATGAAGATAGAGTTAAAGACTCTAGGGACCTACGTGAAGATAATGAATATATGATTAGAACCGACTTTAGTCGATAATGTTAAGGCTGCTAAAGCTACACACCCGGAGTTGATGAATGTGAAGAAGAAGGTTCAAGAGGGCGTTATTCTAGAAGCAAGAATCGACGAAGAGAGGAAATCTCAACCCTCGATTTAATTGGCCCATTTGAAATCCTTGATGAAGTAGGAACTGTGGCCTATAGACTCGTTTTACCGCAGAGTATGTTGCGTGTTCATAACATTTTTTTTTCGTATCGAGGTTATGTAAATATGTGGACGACCCGAACCACATTATTAAATTAGAACTAAACGATATAGCAGAAGATTTAACGTATGAGAAGATACGTGTTAAAATCTTGGATCGTATTCAACACTCAAAGGTTATACCTCAAGAATTAGAATCTGAAATGAAGTCAAGGTATCCTCACCTCTTCGGCATACCAGGTACGTACGTAAATTTTGAGGGCGAAATTTCATAAGGAGGGGAGATTGTGAGACCCCAGATTTTATGAATAAAGATTTAATTTTCTCAAAATATTTTTTTGAATATTATGGTGTGGATTTGAGATAGTGTTATAGTTGTGGGTAGTATTTATAAATTGTGAAAAGTATGCAAGTTGTTGTATAATATTCGATTGGTCAGGAAATATTCTTTTTGTCAGAGAATATCCGTACGACGGTACAATCATTGGTGGACGCCACAACAGAATTATTGTCGAATTGAGAAAACAACAAAAATATTTTATGAAAATAACGGCAAAAGTTTTACCGTTAATACTGTTGAACTACTCGGTAGTAAAAGAAATACGATGTCTGGCGTGGTTGCATAGTAGCACACGGTATTGATTATTGATGCTTACGTGATAAGTCACTCAGTTTTGTTTTATTAGTATTATTAATGTAATAAAATAGAAAAACTTTATATAAAACAGAATACTTTTATAAAGTTATTTGTTTTATTAGACAATAATTAGAATATTTTATATTCTATTATGCATAGTATTTTTGCATAGTAAAATCTTTTTATATAAAATGTAAATACTTTTATAAAGTTATTATATAAATAGAATATATTATATTTTATTATGCGTAGTGTTGCATAGTGCCTAAACATGTGTTTTGCATAGTAAAATATTTTTATATAAAACAAAATACTTTTATAAAGTTATTCCTTTTATTAGATTATAAATAGAATATATTATATTTTATTTAAAAGATTTTGCTTTAAATATGGATAGTCCAGATTAAAAGTAAATCAATCTGGACCGTTCATGAATTAGTTACTATGCAAATCCATTCTTCATAAATAGAAATTCATTCCTTCATTATTTCTTATGAAAGAAAATATTATTTCATACGAATCTTGAACACAAATAATATCCCTTACCTTAAAGAAGAGTATTCCAATTTGGTATAGTGGGGATATTCTTGAAGAAAACTTTCACTATTTTCTGCTCAAAGCTTTCTAAAACTCAAGAAAATCATTTCGATATTATAGAAGATGAATTCTCGATTACGTGTGGTTTTCAATTCTTACTAAGCATCTATTTATAGGAGAATAGAAATGATACTATTTGAATATAATCACGAACTTGCATAGTATATATCTGAATGAATTAGATTTCACAGGCGGGGTTTGATTTTAAATTCACATGATTTCTACTATGTTTGCCTATCACGAGCACTATCACAAACACTATGCATAATAAAATATAATATATTTTATTTTCATAACAAACAAAACTTATTATAATATAAATATAATAATAATAATAATATTACTTACCTCTTGACTATTTTCATCCCACTGTTCATGCATTAATTATATATATAT